>CM045905.1:16582688-16610859 GCA_025169955.1 Salix arbutifolia | reverse complement strand
TGAAGGTGATGGTGGGGTGATTGAGCCATCTACGAACCCTAATTTGTTCTTAGAATTCAAGGCCAAAGACATGGCCCTTCTCCAGGTAGAATAATTATTCCCATTTAAGGGTTTTGAGATGAGAATCAGACCGGGGTGGTCTGAATGGTGAGAAAAATAGGGGCTTGAGACATTTGAGGATTCTGGGTTGGAATTGGCAATTTCTTTGCCATGGATAGATTGGGTTTGTTGAGTCATTGTGGCTGGATTTCTGGGTTGATGAGTGAACTGTACTTCTGGGTTTTTTTTGGTTGATGAATGAACTGGATTTCTGGGTTTAATAATGAGATGGAATTCTGGGTAATTTTGTGTGATTGTAATTGTGAATTTCTGAATGGACTGGATGTTGAGAAACAAGAAATGTAATCTGGGTAATTTGTGTGATTGAATGGGTGATTGTAATTGTGGATTGAATCTGAATTTCTGAATGGACTGGATGTTGAGAAACAAGATTTTCGAAAAAAAATTTCTACTGATTTAGCTCTGATACCATGTAGAAATTAGAAAGCAAGAAAAGATTGAATAATGTTGTGTATTGTATTGACTGTTGAGCTTAGAATTTATACAAGTATTTGAACTGATTATGCCTACAATTTAGCCATGCAAGGCTTGTGCTGTGTGCTGTATAATGTAACTGAATTGCATAACAGAAAGTGAATAACTGAAATGTACAATTTCTTCAACAATAATTAGTGGAGATAGAGGGTTTTTTTGAGGATGGGATGTGATCCGTTAGATTAGGAAGTGTTTTTCTTTTCAATTTTTTATTTTTTAAATTGCTTTAATATATTAGTATAAAAAATATATTTTAAATAATATTATTTCAAAATATTTTTGAAACAATACTACTATAATTTCAAACATTGCCCAAAAATGATTCATATGCATTTCATATTAAAAGATCAAGAAACAATTCATATGTATTTAAACTAAAAAAAATCATAATTAATTTTGAGACTGTGTTTATTTGACTTTGTGTTTGTATTGTATAATTTAAAGTTAATTTATCTTGAATTTGAATTTTTTTTAAAATTAATATTTTAATTTTTTTCATATATAATTAATTAATTAATTATATATGAACAGTACAAATCCAAAACGAAACGCTATGAGAAACAAACGAGACGACAATCGAAACGGTATTGACAACCTTAGTACAACTAGGCGGAGGTGTTGGAATGATATTTGATCGATCCAATTGTCAAAGAAGTTGACTTCAATTTGTAATATCAGGCATATTTATAGGTCAAGAAGAAGCACACCAGCTCCAAGCATATATACAGACACAAAGGTGAGTTCTTTAACTTGTTTCCTACAGAATTCATGGTTGAAGTAAAGAAAAGCTCAAGTAATTAGGAAATCTCATTATGGAAATGAACTATTTAATCTAATATACTTCTTTTACTATAGGAATCCATTTGTGAAAATTGCTCCACACAATACTGTATTGAATACATAACCTGAACCAAAAGTGACAGTGTTTTCTTCCCAAGGACCAAATGTTATGACGTCGGATATTATCAAGGAAACTGTACATCATGTGTGATTTTTGAAGTATGATTTGGTCTTGTTAGAGAATAATATAAATTATATTTTGGGATCTCATCTAATAGCTTAAGCTTTTAGATGAGATGGTTCTTGACATGGTATCAGAACCTTATTGACCCAGCGGTTACAAGTTCGATCTCATCATCCTCATTTTATTTGATAAAAATCAAGCACAAGATAGTGTGATCATGTGCAAGTTTCAAGGACAAAGAGCTTTTACTTGAGAGTGTGTGTTAGAGAATAATATAAATTATATTTTAAGATCTCACCTAATAGCTTAAATTTTTAGATGAGATGTTTTATTAACAGGTCTCACTATTTATCAACTATTGGCACGGGTGGGTGACCAGCCAACGACAACATAATCTGTGGAACCTTTCTGCCTTGCACACATGTTTCAGCAGTTGCAACAGTCTTAAAATCTTACAGACCTTTTTGGGGTTTAGCAGCTATGAAGTCTGTAATAATGACAACAGGTTAGATGTTGCAACACTGAAAAGTTACCAGAAGAATCTCAATTCACTAACACATATATTGCATGTCTTTCTCCATATCTGACATCTATTACTTGAATTCATTGTTACAAATGTAATCATGGAGAACACTGAGAAACTGATTGGGAGAGATGTGTTAAGGAACCATCTCACCTAAAAACTTAAATTTATTAGGTGAGGTCCTAGAATATAATTTATATTATTCTCTAAAACACACTCTCAAGTGAAAGCCCTTTGGGCTTGAAACTTGTACAGACTCACATTACCTTGTGTTTGATTTTTATCAAATAAAATGAGGGTGGTGAGATTCAAACCCATGACTGTTGGGTCAACAAGACTGATACCATGTTAAGAAATTATTTCACCTAAAATGTTAAGCTTGTTAGATAAAGTCCCAGAATATGCTTATTAGATAAAGTCCCATAATATACTTATTAGATAAAATCCTATAATATGATTTATATTATTCTTTAACAAGATGCACATGACAACTTTTGACTTCGGATCCGGACACATAAATCCAAATAAACAATCATATGACTTTAACTACCCCTCGATTGGCGTGTCCAACATTAAAGGAAGCATATCAGTTTATAGAATAATTAATTATTATGGTATGAGACTGACTGCTTATGTTGTGAAGGTTGATTATCCAGATGGTGTTCAAGTTACAGTCACAAACGATAGGATTTATTGGAACTTCTAATCAGTTGAAAGAAAATTCAAATCTTAAAAGGATCGTGAAATTCTCCTCTTTGGATGAATTTTTCAGAAGTTTCATACTTTATTTCATTTTTATGAAACAAATTGGCCAATATCAAAGTGCTATTCGTTTTACCAAATTGACTTCATTTGTCCATCCAGTAATGCTTAAAGCTTCACTTCTTCTAATCTTAGAAGCTTAAAATGAATCTTCTAGGACGTATCAGTTTGCATATTTCTATAGAGTTGCATCAAGCTGGTTCATGTGTAGGGAAATTAAATGAGAAAATTTACTCTTGATCGTTGCCGGATAACTTAAGACCTGACGAGTTCCCAAAACACAATCAATAATGTAAATTCCAATTATATAGCTAAATGTTACTAAAGTTGATTAACGTGGACCAACCCAGAAACACTAGTAAGGATCCATTACATGTTCTAAATATTTTAATGACCTGGTCTAAGATAAAGATATTGAAAGAGATATTGAATGCATTGATTTTGAAGATTTCAACGAAGTTAAAATTGCAAGATCCATTGAAGTATTAAGAGGAGACCCTAATATATCGTATCCATGTGCAAGAGAGGTCTAATACAACCTTATTTGGGTCATGAAGTGAAAATAACAAAGGAAACAAAAGAGTTCTACTATAACTTGGAAACGACATAGGTGACTACCTTTTCCTTTTGTTTCTAGGATTAAGGGGTTGTATGGAAGACTATAAATAAGCTGTGAATAAGCTCTATAATATTTTATTTCCTTCTCTTCTTCTCATAGCATAACATGAATTTAATATCATGAGTTTTATTTTTTTGTTAGCTACAATTCAATCCTTATTTGGGCTTAATTAATATTTTGTTGTCAGCTAAGATCCAAGACTTGTTTTGATTAAGTTATGATTAATTCAGTTTAGAATTTTAGGTCAATTTTGAGTGAACCTCATTTAAGTTTTACATAAGGGGTCAATTAGGGTTAATTTTTCAAGAACACTATATAAACTCATGTAAGCTAAATTTTATCAACCTTTGATGAATATTATTTCTGAATTTTTTCAGTTTTAACATGAGGGAGTGATTCTTGTATTCTTTAGTTCTTGAACGAATTGAATTTGACTTATCGAAGATTAGCTGGTTTCGTGACATCATTCTATTCATTCCAACTTGAGACATGTTTCCATTGTGTTACACTTTTATTAGATCTATTTCAACTTTCCAGAATTAAATCTAAGTCTTGATTGTAAATTGTGTGATTATATGATCACGAAGATCGCATTAGTGGTCTTCAAAATCATGTAGCAACCGGAGCAACAACTCCGCTACCAGTCAGCTATACTATAATCTCGGCCGTGCCGATTTCTCGCATGCCTGACTTGGCAGTAGCTGCAATAATATTTGCTCATCGAAGAGACAGTCACCGTAGCAAGAACAGTTTATGCTGCATTTTTATATTGTCCGCTGCCAAGATTAATTAATTGTGGTCGAGCACACAACTGAGGTTCTTACTGATATTCAAAGACAAAAGGCTGTAGTAGTACAAGTGGGTGGAAGTGCCGGAATGGTAACTGATCGACCCAACTTTCGAAGATGTCAGATTTCAATTTGTAATTCAGGCTCAATAATCGGTGAAGAAGCAGCACAACAGCTTCAGACATATACGCAGACACAAAAGCGAGTTTTCAGGTTGTTGCCTAAAGAATTCTTTACTAAAGGAGACAAAAAGAAAGCCTCAAGGTGACATTATTGAAGTGAAAACTACTGAACACTTCTCTGACTGCAGCAAACCAGTAGCAAGGGCCAAGATTTGCTCCAACAGTTGATGTTTTGAACCCAAAATCTGCACAAGGGGCCATGTTTTCTTCCCAAGGACCAGGTGCTATTACTCGGACATGTTTAAGTTTTGAATTTGATGACAGAACAAGGTACAAAAGAAAGAAATGAAATGTTTAAAGTGTGATTTGGTCTCACAATTCGAATTCCAATATTTATCTGCAGCCCGATATTACAGCACCTTGTCTGAATATTTTGGCAGACAGAGGCACTTAATCTCTAGAACCTTGATGTCTAGCCCATATCTTTCGGAAGTTACAGAAATCTTGAAATCTTACAGGAAATATTGGATTCCAGCAGCAATAATAACAAATAGATCAGACTAGCTTAATGCCCGCGCGTTGCGCCGGAGTTTTTTTATCTATGTAGAAAATTAATTGTTTTTATATGGATTGTATTTTTCCATTTTAATATTTAATTAGTAAAATTATAATTGATAAAATCTTTATAATCGAAATGCAAAGTGGGTCGTATATTTCTTAATCGTAGATAATGTAGGTAATTTTTTTTTTATGAGTTGCATATTTTTCCCAGTAATATTCAATTTGACACATTATAAATAAAAATATTGTAATTTTTTTTTTTCGAGAAAGAAACTTATATTTTTTGCGTGATATAATTAGTTATGTCAATGTTTAAATTACTAAACTTGCAACAGATAAAAATATGTTAGGAATGAGTTTTTTGCGTGGTATAATTAGTATGCTTGCCTGCGCATTGCGCTAGAGTTTTTTTCATGTAGAAAACTAATTGATTTTTTACATGTTGTAATTAGTTGTTTAAATATTTAATTAGTAACATTAAAATAGATAAAATATGTAACAAATAAATTTTTCCTCAGCCTAAAAGGAATAGTGCCATCGAAATGGGAAGTGGTTCGTATATTTTTTAATTGGAGAGCATGTATATATATATGGACTGAAATAAGAATTATGTAAGAAATATAAAAAAAAGAATTTTTTTTGAAATGGTAATGAACAACGAAAATCACAATTGAAATAATTGTTTATTACTGTTTGAAATTGCAATCTACTTTAGCTATTTTTTGAAATAATAGTAGTAGTTCCCGTAAGCTGACCCGGACACCGTGTTTATAAAAGAAAAAATTATAAGTGCGAAAAATACAGAAAAAAATCCAAAAAGATGGGTTTGGGGATTATTCACGGCGCGTGTAAGTTGTTCCAGGCATCACAATTATAAAAAAAACATATACGTGGGGAAAAATCAGTGGAAAAAATGTTAAAAAAAATGGATTCAGAGATTAGCTGTGGTGCACGTAAGTTGTCACGGAAACTTTGGTTAAAAAACTTTGGTTACATTTTTGTTTTTTTTTTGCATTTATTTTATATATATGTGACATGATATTTTTTTAGTTTACAGTGATTTTTATTTTTATTTTTATTTTATTTTTTAAGATTTATTTTTTTATATTATTATATTAAAAGTATTTCAAAACACTTAGATTAAATTAATTTGAGATTTTAAAAAAACTCAGTTCATTTTTTTTTATATATTTTCAGGCGTTGATACCTAACAAATATCATAATATAGTCGCGCGTTGCGCTAGACTTTTTTTGATGTAGCAAACTGATTAATTATTTAGCCTGCAAAGAATTATTTAGTTGGTAGATAGCAAATTGTAATCGTTAAATTTTGTTGTATTTTTTTTGCCTGTATTGAATTAGTTGGTTGTTGTTATCAGTTTAAGTGCTCGGATAATAATTTAGTTGACAACTCTTAAAATTATAATCAATAAAATCTATTAAAGATGAGTGAATTGTATTTTATAGCCAATTCATTAATGGGTGAACTTGCTTAGATATTTTATCGATTTATGTAATTTGCATATTGAAAAACTATAATTGATTAATTGGTAGGCGTGTTTTGATTGTTCTGACAGTTATTTAATTGGTGGACGTAAATTTGCAATTAATAAAATGAATAAAATATGAATTATTTTTTTCTTGTATCGAACTTGTTGATGATTGGGTTTATTTTAACAGCAACGAACGATTTAACCAGTTGATAGCAAAATTGTACCGCTAAAATCTATCAGAGATGGATTATTTCTGGTTGATTGCTATTTTGTGTCGATTTATTTAATTCATAGATTGCAAAACTGCAATTGATTGATTATTTGGTGTGTCTTAATTGTTTTGACAATTATATAATCGGTTGATGGAAAAAATACAATCGATGATATAAATTAGAGATGAATAACTTTATTTTTTGTAGTCAATTGGGCATTCGTTGGCGGTTGAGTGTTTCGTAATGGTTGGGCTTATCATATCTTTTTTCTTTTTTATTTATTTTTCAAGTCAAATAATTTTTTAAAATCTAATAATATTTATTGTTGTTTTTTCATTCATTTTAATTGTTTTTTTAAATATTATTAGGTGTTGAAATTTCTAATTATTGTAGATAAGACATTGAAAATAATGACAATAATTATTCGTAAGTTTTTTTCTTTATAAATATGTTACACCAATTATAGATTTTGCTATTTATTTAATATTAGTGCATTTAAAATAATGATAATAACTATTTGTGATTTTTTCTCTGATAAATATGTTAGACTAATTATATATTTTGCTATTTATTTCATATCAACACCTTAAAATATATATATTCATCACTTTTTGGAACTGCGATCTCCTTTAGGTATTCTAGAATATAATAATAATCGTCGTGGTGCGCGTAAGCTGACCCGGACACCTCGGTTAAGAAAAAAAATGTATAAGTGGCAAAACAAAATAGGAATAAAAAAAAAGTGGATCCGGAGATTAGTCGTTGCGCACATAAGTTGGCCTGGACACCTCAGTTATTAAAAAAAAATTCTTGTTTTTTGTTAAAAAAAAAACCAGCTAGTAAAAAAAAAAACATTTTTTTAACAAAAAAATCCTTTGTTTTTTTTGAAAAGAAGTTCTTAAAAAAAAAACAGATTTGTAAAAAAAAAAAAACAAGCAGTTATTAAAAAAAAACATATTTTTTTAACAAAAAAACCCCCTTTTTTTAAAAAAAAAAAGTTCTTAAAAAAAATCAGTTATTAAAAAAAAACCTTGTTTTTTTAACAAAAAACCCCTTTTTTAAAAAAAATAATTTAGTTATTAAAAAAATATATTGTTTTTTGTAAAAAAATAAAAACAACAACCCGTTAAAAAAACAAAATCATTTGTTTTTAATAAAAAAAACATTTTTTAAAAAAAAATAGGTTTTTTTTTTTAAAAAATCAGATTTGTAAAAAGAAAAAACAACAACCACTTATTAAAAAAAACAATAATTTTTTTTAAAGAAATTTTTGTTTTTTACAAAAAAAACAAAAAAAATCTTTTTAATAACTGGTTGTTATTAATAACTGGTTGTTGTTTTTTCTTTTTACAAATCTGATTTTTTTTTTCAAAAAAAAAACAGGAAAGCAGATTGGTGGCCGAGCGGTTCGAACTCGCGCGCGCCTGTGTTGGCAGCGCGCGGCCAACCGCTCGGCTAAAGCTTTTCATTTGTCAATTTCACCATAAAAAATACATAAAGAAGACCTGTGTAAAAAAAGAAAAAAGAGGTGGACGAACTCGCGCGACGAACGGACAAAATAAGTCCAATCCACAGTGCAATGCCCGAGCTCTTTTAGATATATAACGAGCTGTATGCCCGCGCGATGCGCCGAGTTTTTTTTATCTATGTAGAAAATTGATTGTTTTTATATGTATTGTATTTAATTATTTTAATATTTAATTAGTATAATTACAATTGATAAAATCTGTATAATCAAAATGGAAAGTGGTTTATATATTTTGTAATTGCAGATAACGTAGGTATTTTTTTTTCTGAGTTCTTTTTTCTCAGTAATATTAGATTTGACACATTATAAAAATTTTATTTTTTTGCACAAATAAACTTATATTTTATGTGTGGTATAATTAGTTATTTTAATGTTCAATTAGTAAAATTGCAATAGATCAAATATGTTAGAAATGAGTTTTTTGCATGGTATAATTAGCATGCTTGCCCGCGCATTACGTTAGGGTTTTTTCTATGTAGAAAAATAATTGTTTTTTTACATGCTGTAATTAGCTGTTTAAATATTTAATTAGCAACATTATAATAGATAAAATATGCAACAAATTAATTTTTTACCCGCCTAAAAGGAATAATATAATCGAAATGGGAAGTGGTTTGTATATTTTTTAATTGTAGATAACCTAGGTAAATTTGTCAAAAAAAAAATAGATGTTTTTTTTCCTGAGTAATATTACATCTGACACATTAAAAATAAAAACATTGTAAATTTTTGAAGAAATAAACTAAATTTCTTTGCGTGCTATAATGACTTATTTGCCGTATAAAAGGAATAGTGTAATCAAAACGGGAAGTGATTCGCATAATTTTTGACAAGAATAGCGTAATCGAAATGGGAAATGGTCTGTATATTTTTTCATTGTAGATAACCTAAGTAAACTTGTTAAAAAAAAATTGAGTTGTTTATCTATCCCGGTAATATTAGATTTAAAATATTAAAAATGAAAATATTGGAATTTGTTTTTGAAATAAACTTAGACAAAAAGTATTAAATTTAAATTGTAAGTCACAATTTTTTTATATAAGGTTTATTAATCATATGATTATATTAAATATATTTAAGAATATTGATATTAATTTAAAAAAAAACAAATGCTAGGTCATTTTATTCTCTCTCTATATATTTTTAGGCGATAATATTAAATAAACATTAAAATATATAATTAGTCTCACATACTTTATAGAGTTATCGAAATGAAAAGTGGTTCATATATTTTTTAATTGTAGATAACCTAGGTAAATTTGTCAATATTTATTTTCATGAGTTGCTTTTGTTCCTCAGTAATATTCGATCAGACATATTAAAAATAAAAATATTGTAATTTGATTTTAAATATGAACTTAATTTTTTTGCGTGCTATAATTATTTATTTGCCGTCTAAAAAGACAGTCTAATGAAAACGGGAAGTGACTCGTATATATTTTAATTGTAGATAATATAGGTAAATTTGTCAACTTTTTTTTTTGAGATGTTTTTTTCCAGTAATATCAGATTTACAATATTAAAAATCCAAAAACTGAAAATGTTTGTAAAGAAATAAACTTAAATAAAAGAGCACAAAATTAAATTTTGAAGCCAATTTTTTTTTATATAAGATTTATTCATCATATTATTATATTAAATGTATTTAAGAATACTGATATGAATTTATACCCTTCAAAAAATCCTAGGTCATTTTCCCTCTCTCTCTCTATATTTTTAGGCGATAATATCCAATAAATATTTAAACATATAATTAGTTTCACATACTTTAATTTGACATAAATATGCAAATATATAATTAATTTGACATACTTTCAATAATATATTTAATTTAAAGGACAATCTTAGGCCATTTTTTTTCTCTCAATATATATTCTTAGGCGATAATATTCAATAAATATTAGAACATATAATTGGTTTTATATATTTTAATTTTACTTAAATATACAAATATATAATTAAAAAATCAAAACACTAAAAATGTTTTTCAAGAAATAAACTTAAACAAAAGAACACAAAATTTAATTTTGCAGCCAATTTTTTTTTTATAAGATTTATTCATCATATTATTATATTAAATGTATTTAAGAATACTGATATGAATTTTTGTTCATCAAAAAATCCTAGGTCATTTTTCCTCTCTCTCTCTCTCTCTATATATATTTTTAGGTGATAATATTAAATAAATATTTAAACATATAATTAGTTTAACATACTTTAATTTGACATAAATATACAAATATATAATTAATTTGACATATTTTCAATAATATATTTCATTTAAAGGACAATCTTAGGTCATTTTTCTCTCTCTATATATGTTATTAGGCGATAATATTCAATAAATATTAAAATATATAATTGGTTTCACATTTTTTAATTTGACATAAATATACAAATATATAATTAAAAAATCTGAGTTGATAATGTAGGTCAATCTGTGTACCTTTTATTTTTTTGAGTTGTATTTTTTCTCTAGTAATATCAGATTTGAAATAATAAAAATGGGAAAATTGGAAAAAAAATTAAAAAATAAACCTAAAGAAAAGAGTATAAAATTTCAATTGAAAGCAATTTTTTTTTTATAAGATTTATTAATCATATTATTATATTAAATGTATTTAAGCATATTGATATTAATTTTTTTGTTTTAAAATCCAAGCTCAATTTTTCTCTCTCTCTCTCTCGCTATATATTTTTAGGCGATAATATTCAATAAATATTAAAACATATAATTAGTCTCACATACTTTTTAGAGTAATAAAAATGGGAAGCGGTTCGTATATGTTTAAATCTTAGATAACGTAGGTAAATATGTAATTTTATTTTTTGTTTGAGTGGAATTTTATTCCCAGTAATATTAGATCCCACACATTATAAATCAAAATATTGTAATTTGTTTTTAAAAATAAACTGAGTTTTTTTTTCATGCTATAATTACTTATTTGCCGTCTAAAAAGAACAGTGTAATCGAGACGGGAAGTGGTTCGTATATTTTAGAATTGAAGATAATGGAGGTAAATTTGTCTGCCTTTTGTTTTTTTTGAGTTGTATATTTTTCTCAATAATATTAGATCTGCAATATTAGAAATCAAAATACTGTAAATTTTTTTCAAAAAATAAACTTGACCAAAAGAGCAAAAAAATAAAATTTCGAGCCAATTTATTTTAATTTGATAAGATTTATTCATCATATTATTATACTAAATGTATTTAAGAATATTGATATAAAATTTTTCCCTTGAAAAAAGCTGTGGTATTTTTTTTCCCTCTCTGTATATATTTTTAGACGATAATATTAAATAAATATTTAAACATATAAGCAGTTTAACATACTTTAATTTGACATAAATATACAAATATATAATTAATTTCACACACTTCCAATAATTTTTTTAATTATTATTAGGCGATAATATTAAATAAATATTCAAACAATTAAATTATTATTATTAAATTTTTGTTAATTCTTATCATCATCATCATCATCATCATCATCATCATGATTATTATTATTATTATTATTATTATTATTATTATTATTATGTCAATAATGGAAAATAAAACACAAATATCAATTCATCAAGGGATTAAAATCAAAAATTAAAACTATAAGGGCCAAATTATTATTATCATTATTATTATTATTATTATTATTATTATTATTATTATTATTATTATCATTATTATTATTATGTCAATCATGGAAAATAAAACACAAATAACAATTCATCAAGGGATTAAAATCAAAAATTAAAAATATAAGGGTCAAAATTAAAATTCAATATATTATCAATTTCAATAAAAGGATCCAATTGAAGAAATCGAAACTTTTGTACTGTATTTATTGAATAATTTAAACCGAATCCGAAAATTAAAAGGAGGACCGAACTGAAACATTGACATCCAATCAATTCCAATCGGAGGACCCAATCAAACTAAATCAAAACTTATCCAACCAAAATCAGGACAAAAAACAAAATCAAAAGTCAAGGGACTGAAGTAAAAAGTATCACAAAATGGGGGACTCTCCTGCACTTTTACGTGCAGGAGAGAGAGAGAAACGTGGCCGGCGGCTTTAACCGGTCCCCGACGCATCGATGGACATTTTTATAGGACACGCGCCACCGCGGGAGGTAGACCACGACCAGGTGCATCGCTCTAGACGTCGGTAGCGCGTTTCCGGCCACCTTATGACACCGCACGCGCCACCTAAACAGGGTGTGGGGCGTTAAACAGGCCGGCGCGTATGACACACGCACTGACAATAACTGAAAAAAATAAAAAATAAAATGGTCAATTACCGGAAAGCCCCTGGACCAAAATAAATGTTTTTGTCTTATGCGGGGCTAGAACCGTAATTAGCCGTTTTAAATATATTTTAAAAAAAAACTGCGGCGGACCGGACAGGTCCGGTCCGGTCCGTACGCGTGCAATTACAGGAATGACCCTCACCCTCAACCCTTTTTACCGTCATCCCGAGCGATATTTTGTCTTATTATGGGGGCTAATTTCGTTATTACACTGTTTAAAATCGAAAAAAAAAAGGAGACCAACACCCGCGAAGCACCGAGATTTATTGCCAATGAACAGTGGCAATGAGTCACGGTGCACTGTAATGAAAATGAAAACAGGTTTTTTTGAACATCTTTCTCATTGTCTTGTTACAGCCGTAATCATTCAAACCATTTCTTAAGCCCTAATTAATTATTACCTAATCCTACATGTCCATATAAGCACATTGTTATCACGTGCCCCCCACACTTCATCCTTCCCTACCTTGAAGAGGCAGGCTAATCTGGACCCCACCATATTTCTCCACGTGTCGCCATTAGATCTCCATTAACCCACGTGCCAAACTCAAGGCAACCTCCCCGATCCCACCGACAACAGGAAAATCATATCCCTCCAATCCACTCCCCTACTGTGAGTGCAACTCGAATAAACCCTAGGTACCGTTGGATATGCTTGCCAAACTCTCCTCCCTGGTCGTATCATATCCTCTCCCATAACTCAACCAACCCCGATATTTTACAGACACTGCCACCGCATATTCCCAGGCAAATTCCATCTTGAAAACTAATTTATCTTATCTTCTTGACGAATTATTACTTCTTTTTCTCTTTATAAACCTCATCACATGTATGTCTTCTTCCTCTATGTTCACTGTCTTAAATCTTAAATTTACGATTAGCTTCTCAAAACCTACGCCAATTCTTCTTCTTATGTAAATAATACTACAACTACTTCTTGAAAAACCTAAAGGGTACAAAACCCTTTTAAAACAAAAACAAATAAAATTAAAAAATGTCAGGTTTTGCAAGGGCGAAACGAGTTACAGACCCCCTCGACGACAAAGCTAAAGCTCGACTCATTGGTAGTGGGGGCGAGCACTCAGCTGATCATGACGATTCACCTTGCCTGTCTGGCCTCGTTCACGGCTTTCTTGAAGAGGAAGACTCCGATTTTGCTCACGAGTCGACTAATGGTTACGGGTCAGATTCAGAGCGAGTCGACTTGGTAATCGATTGCACTGATTTCGTCGTAGATATGATCAGATCATGCAGTAACGATTCATACAGAAACTTATTGTTCTTTCATGTTTCGAAAGCGATAGAGGGGTTTTCGTGTTTGGGAAATCAAAGACCTGTTTTGCGGCGCAAAGTGATGTCTTTTTTGAGAGAATTAGGTCACAGTGCAACGATCTGCAAGACTAAATGGGAGTCCTCTGGTGGCGGCTTGACTGCCGGAAGCTACGAGTTCATCGACGTGGTG
Organism: Salix arbutifolia; assembly: GCA_025169955.1. Lineage (NCBI taxonomy): Eukaryota > Viridiplantae > Streptophyta > Magnoliopsida > Malpighiales > Salicaceae > Salix > Salix arbutifolia. Next base: position 16,596,918 of record CM045905.1, on the reverse strand, counting down.
TTGCAATTGAAATCCCCGTCATTGCAGAACCGTTACGTGGTGGATCTCGATTTCGCTTCTCAATTCGAGATCGCGAGGCCTACGAGCCAGTACTTGAATCTTCTGCACCATCTTCCTCGTGTGTTTGTAGGCAAAAGTGAGGATTTGAAGACGATCGTGAAGAGCATAAGTGACGCAGCTAGGAGATCTTTGAAGAGCGGGGAACTCTACTTGCCTCCTTGGAGAAAAAACCGTTACATGCAAAACAAGTGGTTCGGCCCGTACCTCCGCACTGTCAATCCCTTACCTGCAAACTCCTTCACATCGCCACCGTCGGTCAACGTTGTGAAATGTAGGCGCGTAGGCTTCGACGACGCCGTCAACGGCCGTTTGTTTGTTCGTACGTGATGATTATGGTTGGAGAAGATTTTTTAGTAAGAGAATAATACTTATTTCCAATAATAATAATATTATGCTAGTTTTACACCTTTCCTACAAGCAAATCTTTTCTCTCTATCAGTAGCCGGCTTTAGAATGTTAATACAATGCATAATCTTATTTCTTTGGAATTTGGATAGGGTATCAAAAGGCATGCACGATGTTACGAGTCCATATATTCAACCACTATATAGTTTTTCTTTCTATCATACTGCTTGCTAAAGCTTGCTTAACAATGATGAGAGTTAACAATTTTCCTACTTTTCTCTTATTCATCACAATTGCAGTAGTGCATGGAGTCACCGCCAATAAGAAGACAAAGGTAATGGTGTGTACTGTTTCCGATGGCATTTCATTGCCTCGAGACTGTCTTGCTTATGCAAACGATGAAACATTTAGTGACCCATTTAGCTTTCTTGTGTCTTTTACTTACTGTCTATATGCAGGATTACTTAGTTGACTGGAACCATGAAATTTTTAGTGTAATGTTGACGTCTCTTAATGAATCTGTCCAATTTTCAGTTTTGATGAAGCAAGGGAAGCAGCAATTCACCATTATACTAAAAGCTTCAAAGGTTTTCCAGCCATTCTAACTGGAGAGCAGGCTCAGCAACTTGCAGGTACTGTGTTCTCAGGTCCTTTCTTATGTTTTTGGCCATCACATGAACATTTTTTACAGGGAAGAGCTTTCGAAAAGACACCAAATGAAAAACACAAAATGAAGCATGTCATCTTACGTTGCACATAAAGATATTTTTTTAACTCATGGATGATCACTGTTAGATACAGCTATACAGATTTATTCATCTTGCTGCCCAAAGAGATTCAGTTGTTTCTGTGTTCAAGAGCCAGATGATTAATCCGAGAGTTTTCATTAGTGAGTATCCTCTATAACCAATCGATTGCTTGTACGTTGCACTGATTTTATTCATATAACATATTTATTATTAATGACTACTTATTGTATCTTTAATATTTATTTGTATTTGATTAATGAATATAGAGTAAAAATAAAGTTAAGGAGACAAAAACACACTGCAAAAGAAATTATTAAATTATTATAATTATATCTATTACATCAAAATATTGTTCATAAATATTCCTGATTAATGTTATATTAAAATTAAATATTAATTAGAGATATTGAGACTAATGCATATTATGTTCATTTCTTTATGAAAGAAAAAAGTTGCTCTTATAAATTGAGATTTGGGATACCTAGATTTAATATGTAGGTGTTTGTCAGATGATATGTATACTAAATCAACCCGTAAAAAATCCCGTATGAAGATATCACATATGTCTATAGAAAGATTTTTGTGATAAATGTGCAAGTAATTCTTAGATTTGAGATTACTAAGTTATTTTATATAGAAAATATATGCTTTGATCTTGACCACATGTTATTTTAATCAAGGGTAATGAAATGTGGATATTGGATATAATATAAACAATATGAAAGTATTTGAGTAATCAAGAGAAGATTCATTACCTTTGTTGAATTAAAAAAATATTATACCTGTTTTTAAATAGTATTGATTGTAAAATTTTTGAACAAGGTAAAATGAGTCTTGAAAAGAGCTTTAAAATCTTATTGAAAAAATCAATGATATAATGTCGAGAATTAACATGATTTGACAATGTAGACATACTTTATATTATAACTAGCCAATGCCCCCGCGCCTTGTCGTGGGCGGTATCATATTTTTTTCAAGGTAAAAAAATATTAATTATGTAAGATTTTTTTATTATAATATAAATTTGGGTAAAATAATAAATCTGTGCAGAAATATTGTAAAGTGCAATTTTTTTATAAAATATATGAATTTTAAATGGATATAAATTTATCCGCTTAGTAGGTTTCAACGAAATAACAAGTATAAAATTATTATTATCATTAAAAAAGAAAGAAGATTTGGATATCTGAATTATTGAAATTACTATAACAGTTAAAATTATAATCAACATTACTCTCCAAATAATTAAAATCATTAAATTGTCCCGAAGAATTAAGAAAAAAAACAATTATTTTTACAAAAAAATAATAATAAAATAATCACTAAAATTATTATTATCATTGTGCAAACAATAAAATCACATGATCCGAAAAACAAATAAAAATAACAAAAAAAACCAAAAAAAGAACAGAGAAAAAAGAGCAATATTAACTTTAAAGTTATCATCAACATAAATTAAAATTTTATAACAAAATCAAATAAAAATAAAATCACAATAAAAAATAAAATGATAAAAATTAAAAATAAAAACTAAAAGTATAAATGAATAAATACAGATAAAAAATAAACATTGTTAAGAAGGACCGAAGAAATCAAAGGAATCAATTCTAAATAAAAAAATTAAAAGAATAAGTGCCAAAATAAAAAAATAATATATATAATTAATTCCAATTGAATAACAAAATGCAACAAATCAAAATCTTGGTATCGAAAAATAATGAAGAGATTTTTAAAAATAAAATGCAGTGTAACCAACATAAATTAAAATTTCATAACAAAACGTAATAAAAATAAAACCCCGACAAAAAATAAAAACAAAATATCGAAGCACAAATGCATAACCATGGAAAAAAAATAAACACTTTCCAAGAAGGACAAAAAAACCAAAGGAATTAAAACAAAAAAAATAAAAAAATAAATGCCAAAATGAAAAAAAAAATATGTAATTAATTCTAATTGAAGGATAAAAATGAAACAAATCAAAACTTTGGGACAAAAAAAAACAAAGAAATTTTAAAAAATCAATAAAGTGCAATTGTTGAATAAATTAAAAGAATAAAAACCGAAATGAAAAGTAACATACATGACCAATTTTAATTTGGAGATAAAATTAGAACCAATTCAAACTTGCATACCAAAATTATTAAAGGAACCAAAAAAAAACCAAAAATCAAAAGTTGAAGGACCGAAATGAAACTTACCGTATATGATCAATTTCAATTGAAGGACATAATTGAAAATACTCGAAATTTCCGTTGAAAAATCAGTAATAAAATTGAAATCAAAAGATCAGGGACTGAAATTAAATTCATACAAATATGAGGGATTGTACCATACTTTTCGGTAGCAGGAGAGAGAAAAGGGGGGAAAGAAAAACCGTCCACCGGAGATTACACTGTCACATTTGAAGAACACGCATCGCGTGTGGAGTCGGAGTACATGGCAGCGAACCGTATGAGACGGTGGATGCCCAGTTTTAACCGACAGAGGCCATCACATGTGCCGCCTAAAAGACACGTGCGGGCAGAACACTGCTGGCGCGTCTGGACGACACGTCTGCAGTATTCCAGATAAAGAAATAATAAAAAATTGGTCAATTACCCATACACCCCTAGACCCAGCGATATTTATGAAAAAACCAGGGGTGAAAGTACTGCACTACCCCCGGTTCCAACGGTGTTTTTTGTCGTTTAGGGGGGCTAATTGTGTCGGACTACTGTGCAACAAATTCAGAAATACCATCCATGTCCCTTGAAAAAATCAAAAATACCCTTAGGCCCGGGGCTAAAACTTTTCGGTCCTAGAGGCAAAATGGTTATTTTACTGTAACAATGAATAGTGAATTGAGTCTGTGTGAATAGTAAAAAAATCTACAGTAAAAATGGCACGCGATTTATTTTATAGTTAATGTCTAAATTAGAACATTCTTGATAAAAAGATAATAATTACTCTAAAAAGCTAGTAATTGAAATGTTAAGTATGATTTTTTGTAATATTTAGAGGATCATAACTCATTGCCAGATATTGTATTTGATTTTCAAATATAAGTCACTCTATTATTGAATTGATAATAAATTTCTAGAATTATGATTTTATATGGACTAGCTTGTGAGGAAATCTAATGGTACACACATATAATCATCATTGTTTGAAAATTAAAATGAGATCAATTTTTCTAGTAAACTAATTCCTAAGATGAATTCAGTTAGAAACCCAAACAACTTAAGCTTTTTTAGCTTAAATTTTTGTGTGTTACTTGATATGATATCATGAATTTTATAATCTAATAGTTATAAGTTCAAATCTATCTAATTAAATTAAAAAAATTAAGTGCAAATGCAAATTTCAAGTGCAAAAAGCTTTGAAGGAGTTATACAGAACCATTTTTGAAAATTTATCTAATAACTTAAGCTTTTGTGTTGAATTAGTTCTTTGATAAATTCTTGAAAAATAAGATTCATAATTTTATATTTTCATTGTGATATTTCATGTTACCTTTCGACTCGGGGAGTGTTTGAGACAATAATAGATGACACTGTTTAAAATACTTTTGATGCGGGACAAAAGATATTTGACAATGAGGTAATAAGCTAAAAAAAAAGGCCAAAGAAAAAGAATAAAAGAATGAAAGTTGGAAAAGTCTATAACATTGTAGCTTATATTTAATTCATCAATATCTGCTAACATCTCAAAAATAAGCTATAAATACTAAAATCCTAGGTAGAACAAACAATTAGGCTTATAATATCCAAGAATAACTAAATTAAGCTTAATAAATAAATATAAATAAAACAATAACTAAATTAAGCTTAATAAATAAACCTAAATAAAATCCAATAATACAAGGGTTGAGCTAACCTCTATCATTATAAATCATACAAACAATGAAACATGTCTCAAGTTTAATGTCCTTACCAACTCTCCCGAGTTTGGAAGAATCCAACCGTGCAAAGTATAGTTTATGACATCTCCATTAACATTTTCGAAGATAAGGATTAAATTGTGGTGATGTATCTTTGATAATCTAAGTATAGTTTTAATCTAGTCATCTATCTCATATATTGGGATTCCCTGAAGTTCACCATCCCTGATAAAAATAACTTGTGCATCCAAAGTAACATCAATATATTCCTTTTGTGCCAAAGATAAGAGTTATAGGGCAAGGGTTTCAAAAGGATCATCAAGGATTTGTTGTTGTGTTTTATATATAATGAGGTCTTAAATGTTAAAAATAGAGCAAATATCAAAGCTTAATGGTAGTTTAATGATAAAGTTATTTGGCTCAATCATTTGTAACACTTTGAATGATCCAACACTACTCACTTGTAATTTATGATTGGTTTCTCAAGGACATCATTCAAGTCTAATCTATATTATAAAATAATTTCCAACATTAAATGCATCATTATACTTATGTAAATCAACTTGACATTTGTATTGTTCATTACTTGCTTGAATATATTTTATGATCTCGATATACAAATTATAAGCTCTATATGCAAAAGACTCAATTGAATCAAACATTTTAGAGTGAGGATATAAAAGAGAAAGATTTACCGCTATCCTAGGTTTGTGACTATCAATCTTATATGACAGAGAGTGTGAAATGGAACACACACCTTTTAAATCCTGGATGGATATAAACTGAACATAACCTGATAAATCATGATATTATTATTCTCCTTATCATGAAGAAAAGGTAAGGACTTAGGAGCTCAACAAACTACTCAAGATTCATAACATAATATATGTCAAACATAGAGGAAAAAACATTAACGAGTTTATAAGGTTGTTCAAAATCTATGAATAATATTTGTTCATCGAAGAGTCAATCACCGTAGCAAGAACAATTTATGTTGCATTTTTATATTGTCCGCTGCCAGGATTAAAGGGAAGAATAATTAATTGTGGTCGAGCACACAACTGAGGTACTTACCCTGGCCTGTTTGGGAGAGCTGTTGTGGTAGCTTTTTAAAGTGCTTTTCATGTCGAAATACATCAAAATGATATTTTTTTATTTTTTAAAAATTATTTTTGATATCAGCACATCAAAATGATCTAAAAACACTAAATCATATTCATTTAAAATGGAAAAAAAAAACCAAAAACTGTAGCACAGCATATGAAACGCCGTGTCAAACAGCTTCTAAAAGACAAAAGGCTGTAGTAGTACAAGTGGGTGGAAGTGCCGGAATGGTAAGTGATTGACTCAACTGTCGAAAGCTTTCAATTTGTAATTCAGTCTCAATAATCGGTGAAGAAAACAGCTTCAGGCATATACGCGGACACGAAAGCGAGTCTTTCAGGTTGTTGCCTAAAGAATTCTTCACTAAAGGAAACAAAAAGAAAGCCTCAAGGTGAAATTATTGAAGTGAAATCTACGAATCACTTCTCTAACTACAGCAAACCAATAGCATGAGCCAGGAATTGCTATGTTTTGAAACCCAAAATCTGCACAAGGGACCATGTTTTCTCCCAAGGACTATGTGCTATTACTCGGACATGTGTAATTTTTGAATTTGATGACAGAACGAGGTAGAAAAGAAAGAAAAGAAATGTTTAAAGTGTGATTTGGTCTAACAATTCGAATTCCAATATTTATCTGCAGCCAGATATTACAGCACCCTGTCTGAATATTTTGGCAGCTTAGTCTCCTGTATCAACAGAGGCACTGTGGGCGATCCATCAATGGCAACATAATCTCTGGAACCTCGATGTCTTGCCCATATCTTTCGGCAGTTGAAGCAATCTAGAAATCTCACAGAATATGACAAACAAATTAGATGTTTCGACTTTCAACGCTGAAAGTCATAAGAGAAATTGCATATGCCCTGACAATTTTCTTTTCACATCTTTCTCAATGTCTTCTTACAGCCATTATCATTCAAAACATTCTTTCTTTCCTAAGCCCTAATTAATTATTACCTAATCCTATAAGTACATATAAGCACATTGTTAATCACGTGCCCCCCCACCTCACCCTTCCCTACCTTGAAGAGGCAGGCTAATCCTGGACCCCACCATATATCTCCACGTGTCGCCATTAGATCTCCATTAACCCACGTGCCAAACTCAAGGCAACCTCCCCGACCCCACCGACAACAGGAAAAATCATATCCCTCCAATCCACTCGCCTATTGTGAGTGCAACTCGAATAAACCCCAGGTACCGTTGGATATGCTTGCCAAACTCTCCTCCCTGGTCGTATCATATCCTCTCCCATAACTCAACCAACCCCGATATTTACAGACAGTGCCACCGCATATTCCCAGGCAAATTCCATCTTGAAAACTAATTTATCTTATCTTCTTGACGAATTATTTCTTCCTTTTCTCTTTATAAACCTTATCACATGTGTCTTCTTCCTCCATGTTCCCTGTCTCAAATCTTAAATTAATGCTTAGCTTCTCAAAACCTACACCAATTCTTCTTCTTATGTAAATAATACCACAACTACTTCTTGAAAAACCTTAAAGGGTACAAAACCCTTTTAAAACTAAAACAAATAAAATTAAAAAATTTCAGGTTTTGCAAGGGCGAGACGAGTTACTGACCCCCTCGACGACAAAGCCAAAGCTCGACTCGTCGGTTGTCAACTGTGTTACTTTAGTAGCGGGAGCGAGCACTCAGCTGATCACGACGACTCACCTTGCCTGTCTGGCCTCGTTCACGGCTTTCTTGAAGAGGAAGAGTACTCCGATTTTGCTCACGAGTCGACTAATGGTTACGGGTCAGATTCAGAGCGAGTCGACTTGATAATCGATTGCAATGATTTCGTCGAAGATATGATCAGATCAAGCAGTAACGATTCATACAGAAACTTACTGTTCTTTCATGTTTCGAAAGCGATGGAGGGGTTTTCGTGTTTGGGAAATCAAAGACCTGTTTTGCGGCGCAAAGTGATGTCTTTTTTGAGAGAATTAGGTCACAATGCAGCGATCTGCAAGACTAAATGGGAGTCCTCTGGTCGACGTGGTGTTGCAATTGAAATCCCCGCCATTGCAGAACCGTTACGTGGTGGATCTCGATTTCGCTTCTCAATTCGAGATCGCGAGGCCTACGAGCCAGTACTTGAATCTTCTGCACCATCTTCCTCGTGTTTTTGTAGGCAAAAGTGAGGATTTGAAGACGATCGTGAAGAGCATAAGTGACGCGGCTAGGAGATCTCTGAAGAGCGGGGAACTCTACTTGCCTCCTTGGAAAAAAAACCGTTACATGCAAAACAAGTGGTTCGGCCCGTACCGCCGGACTGTCAATCCCTTACCTACGAACTCTTTCACATCGCCACCGTCGGTCAACGTTGTGAAATGTAGGCGCGTAGGCTTCGACGACGCCGTCAACGGCCGTTTGTTTGTTCGTACGTGATGATTTGGTTGAAGAAGATTTTTTAGTAAGAAAATAATAGTTATTTCTAATAATAATAATATTGTGCCAGTTTTTTTATCCCCATTCCTATAAGCAAATCTTTTCTCTATCAGTATCCGGCTTTAGAATGTTAATACAATGCATAATCTTATTTCTTTGGAATTTGGATAGGCTATAAAAAGGCATGCACGATGTTACGAGTCCATATTTTCAACCTTGCTTTCTTGTGTCTTTTCTTACTGTCTATATGCAGTATTACTTTGTTGACTGGAACCATGAAATTTTTAGTGTAATGTTGACGTCTCTTAATGAATCTGTACAATTTTCAGTTTTGATGAAGCAAAGGAAGCAGCAATTCACCATTATGCTAAAAGCTTCAAAGGTTTTCCAGCCATTTAACAGAAGAGCAGGCCCAGCAACTTGCAGGTACTGTGTTTTCAGGTCCTTTCTTATGTTTTTGGCCATCACATGAACATTTTTTACAGGGAAGAGCTTTCGAAAAGACACCAAAGGAAAAACACAAAATGAAGCATGTCATCTTACGTTGCACATAGAGATATTTTTTGACCTCATGGATGATTCACTGTTAGATACAGCTATGCAGATTTATTCATCTTGCTGCCCAAAGAGATTCAGTTGTTTCTGTGTTCTAGAGCCACATGATTAATCGGAGAGTTTTTGTTAGTGAATATGCTCTATAACCAATCGGTTGATTGTACGTTGCACTGATTTTATCATATAACATATTATTAATAAATACTTATTGTATCTTTAATATTTATTTGTATTTGATTAATGAATGTAGAGTAAAAATAAAGTTATCGAGACAAAAACACGGTGCAAAAGAAATTATAAAATTGTTATAATTATGAAATTTTGTTTATATCAAAACAATATTCCTAATATTCCTGGTTAATATTATATTAAAATTGAGCATTAATTAGAGTTGTTGAAACTGATGTATATTATGTTCATTTTTTTATGAAAGAAAAAAGTTGCTTTTATAAACCGAGGTTTGAGGGATACCTAGATCTAATATGTAGGTGTTTGTCAGATGACATGTACACTGAACTGATACGCAAAAAATCTCATATGTCTATGGAAAAACTCTCGTTATAGATGTGTAACTAATTCTTAGATGTGAGATTACTAAGTTATTTTATATAGAGTGTATGTTTTGATCTTGACCACACGTTATTTTAATCAAGGGTAACAAACATGTGGATATTGGATATAATATAAACAATATGAAAGTATTTGAGTAATAAAAGAGGATTCATTATCTTAGATGAATTAAAATAATATTATACATTTTTTCAAATAGTATTGATTGTGAAATTCTTAAACAAGGTGAAATGGGTCTTAAAAAGAGTTTCAAAATCTTATTAGAAAAAAATCAATGACTATAATGTTGAGAATTAACTTGATTTGACAATGCATACATACTTTATACTATAATGTTTAAATTAGAACATTCTTGATAAAAAGATAATAATTACTCTAAAAAGCTAGTTATTGAAATGTTAAGTATGCTTCTTTTATTCATATTTAGAGAATCATGACTCATTGTTAGATATTGTATTTGATTTTCAAATATAAGTCAATCTATTATTGATTTGATAATAAATTTTTAGAATTATGATTTTTATATGGACTAACTTGTGAGGAAATCTAATGGATTACACATATAATAATCACAATTTAAAAATTAAAATGAGATCGTTTTTTCTAGTCAACTAATTCATAAGATGAATTCAGTTAAAAATCCAAACAACTTAGGCTTTTTTAGCTTAATTTTTTTGTGTGTTACTTGATATGATATCAGAGATTTTATAATCAAATAGTTATAAGTTCAAATCTATCAAATTAAATTAAAAAAAATTAAGTGCAAATGCAAAAAGCTTGTAAGGAGTTATACAAAACCATTTTTGAAAATTTATCTTATAATTTAAGCTTTTGTGTTGAATTAGCTCTTCGATAAATTCTCGACAAATAAGATTCATAATTTCATATTTTCATTGTGATATTTCATGTTACCTTTCGACTTGGGGAGTGTTGGAGACAATAATAGATGTTATTTTTCAAAATACTTTTGATGCAGGACAAAAGAGATTTGACAATGAAGTAATAAGTTGGAAAAAGAAAAGAAAAGAAAAGGCCAAAAGAATGGAAATTGGAAAAGTCTACAATTTTGTAGCTTTTATTTATTTCATCAACATTTGTTAACATTTCAAAATAATAAGCTATAAATACTAATATCCTAGCCAGAACAAACAATTGGGCTTATAGTCCACTAAATAAAATATCCAATAATAACTAAATTAAGTTTAATAAATAAATATAAATAAAACAATAAGTAAATTAAACTCAATAAGTAAACCTAAATAAAATCCAATAATACAAAGGTTGAGCTAATCTCTATCATTATAAATCATACAAACAATGAAGCCATGTCTCAAGTTTAATGTCCTTACCAACTCTCCTGGGTTGGGAAGAATCCAACCTTGTAAAGTGTAGTTTATGGCATCTCCATTAACATTTTTGAAGATAAGGATTAAATTGTTGTGATATCTCTTTGATAATCCAAGTATAATTTTAATCTAGCCATCTATCTCATATATTAGGATTCCCTGAAGTTCACCATCATTGATAAAAATAACTTGTGCATCCAAAGTAACATCAATATGTTCATTTTATGCCAAATATAAAAATTATAGGGCAAGGGTTTCAAAAGGAACATCAAGGATTTGTTGTGTTTTATATATAATGAGGTCTTTCATGTTAAAAATAACAAATATCAAAGCTTAATGGTAGTTTAATGATAAAGTTATTTGGCTCAATCATTTGTAACATTTTGAATGATCCAACACTACTCACTTGTAATTTATGATTGATTTTTAAAGAACATCGTTCAAGTCTAATCTATATCATGAAATAATTTCATACATTAAGTGCACCATTATACTTGTGTAAATCAACTTGATATTTGTATTGTTCATTACTTGCTTAAATATGTTTTATGATCTTGATATATAAATTATAAATTCTATATGCAAAAGACTCAACTGAATCAAACATTTTAGAGTGAGGATTTAAAAGAGAAAGATTTACCGATATCCTAGGTTTATGACTGTCAATCTTATATGACAAAGAGTGTGGAATGGAACACATACCTTTTAAATCCTGGATGGATATAAAGTGAACATAATCTGGTAAATCATGATATTATTATTCTCTTTATCATGAATAATAGGTAAGGGCTTAGGAGCTCAACAAACTGCTCAAGATTCATAACATAATGTATGTCAAAATCTATGACTTGCTAGATGTCAATCATAAAAGGTGAAAAATTAGGAGGTTTGTAAGACTGCTCAAAACCTACAAAAAGGTGGGTGTTAAGTATAAATGTCAAGGAATCAAGGAACTCAAAGTGAAAACTATCTTGAAACTCTCTCAACATTTCACTTACCTTTTCAGGTAGCTATACTTGAAAGTCTCCAGAAACTTCTATAACTAAAAGAGACATCATTGACTTTTTATGAACCTCATTTTCAAACTATTTTGAACCTATTATGCTAGTTATATTTCCTTTTTTGGTAGTTCCACTAGAGAGTTTGTTAAAACTATTTAATATTTGAACTAAACATAATAAGTTCTTTTTTTACCTTATTTTTTAAACTATTTTGGACTCATTATATTAAGTCTTTGTTCACTCATATTCTTTTTTATTCTTGTTTTTATTGCTTCGTTTTGATGGTAATCCAATGAGTTTGATCCTTTTGCCTTTAAAATCAAAAGAACATCGATTTAATTGACTAGAAATGAAGAAGTTTTAATCATATATCCATGGCCTCCTAAAAATAACATGTCCTACATTCATTAGAATCATATCCAAACCTCATCATGATAGTTTAGGAACTTGACAGGGAAAAAGTTCATTCTCATTGACTACTATTGAGTTGTTATTAACCCCATGACATAATATATGACTTAAGATAGAGAACATATTTTAGTTCTAATCAAGCTATATTGTTTGAAGAAACTACATTGATATAACTTTCATTATCAATGATAATCTTGCAACTTTGATCCTCACACTTGATATAGAAGTTAAAAGTATCATTCTCTAATCTCCAGTTTCTTTAGATTGTGTCAAGGCATATCAAACTACACCTAACCTAGTTGTCTCAAACTCTACAATAATTTATTGTGATTGATTTTAAATATATCATGATATCAAGGATGAATATATGATAATTGTAATATTAAAGTTAGATACTAGATATTCACAAAATACATACAATACTAACCTAGAAATGGAATTAAGATAATATATGATCCTACAAGTGAAATTACAATATAAAAATAAAAATAATTTAATTTCTTAAGGTAGTGATTAATCAAGAACAAAACATACCAATACATTTTTAAATATGTATTGCTAAACCCTTAAGTGTAAATGATTAGTTAAACACAATATCACAAGCAAGGAGTTGTAATTATCAAATAAGACTAGATGCTAAATATCAATGATAAAAGAGGTTGATGAGCATAAAATAACATAAAAAAAGAAGCAAGATAAGGTTTGTTTTAGACATAAAAAGAACTATCAACGATAATTTGAATGACAAATACAGTAATAGAATAGTAAAACCGAACATATCAATAGGTAAAATGATTTACTAACTAGATTGTGATGATAATATGTTGGAAGTTACTAGGAAGTTACTATTACTGACATGACAATATGTGTAGAGAATGTGCTTTCATGACATTTGCATGTTATGTCACGATGATGGAGTGCTAAGAAATCATCATGTTATAATGTGTAATTATGCAATGATGTGACACTTACTTATCATTGTGATTTCCAGTTTTTTTATTAAGATATGGGATGTAAACAGAAAGATTATTTTATTGAATTGTTGATGATGATTCCACACAATTGATAAAGTATAGGAACTGTATTGAATTTTGAGGATCTTTACAAGCCCTAAAAGATTGATTAACTGTAAAAACAATTAAAAGTTTGTGCTTTGATGCCAAAATTCATGTAGGGCAAAAGAAATTTGAAAATGGAGCAATAAGCTAAGAAAAAGAAAATAACAAAGGTAAGAATAAAAGCCAAAGAGAGAGAAGAAAAAATCAGAAAAGAGAAGGGGGGTGTTTGAAAAAATCAATAACTTTGTAATTTTTATTCAATCTAACATTTTGAAAAATAAAATATAAATATTAAAACTCTAACTAGAACAAACAATTAAGCTTATAATCTACTAAATAAATTATCCAGTAATAACTAAATTAAATCCAATACATAACTAAAAAAACAACTAAATTAAGCATAATAAATAAATCCAAATAAAATACAAAAATACAAAGGTTGAACTATCTTCCATTATCATAGATCATACAAACATGTGAAACATATATCGGGTTTGATGTTCTAATAAACTTTTCATTTAAAATTTATTAAAATAATATTTTTTTAAAAATTTTTCTTACACTAAAATATTAAAAAAACACAAAAATTAATTTGAAGCAAAATGAGTTTCAAAAATTTACAAAACTACAATTCAACATCAGCAAATACCCTTTTGATAGTGAAAGTAAAATAAAGTTTCACCATATTGATGCATCCCATATCCAAGACCTGTGACTTGAGCTTATTTATTAAAGGATTGATTTTTAATCTATTCTTAGTCTGTCAGCTT
>CM045905.1:16544517-16582588 GCA_025169955.1 Salix arbutifolia | reverse complement strand
AAGTATATTAATTGATTAAACCCGATCCAGCTCTTTCTATCTCTTAATCCCAACCAGTGCTGATTTATTCTAGATATTTCAATAATGGAGAAGTATGTCTGTCCATGGTTTGGAAGTTTCCATAGATAATTAATCATAATAACATATTAATATGTAGGATTTCTACACCATGATCCTACAATACGGAGATGAGATCTACAATATGATCGGTAAGTTGAGGCATAAATGAAAAATAATCTAACCTGATGAGAAGCCATCTTGATCCTCTCGTACCTCACGTTCAGGTTGAGTCTATACACTCCTTATTTCAAGCCTGTCATGAAAGAACACATGAAGAATATGTTATTAACCATGCCAAAAAGATTGATAGAGAAGCAAATAATAAATCAGAGCAAGTACTAGTGAAGGAGAAAGCTAGTTGTAATCTGTTTTTGGTAAAGAGGATAATAGAGAAGCTGCAGAGATGGTGGAACCAGAAAAACCTAATATTGTTGAAGCTACTAGGAGTGAAGCGATGGCAGAGGTGGCAGAGACTTTGAAGAAGATGAACAAGAGTGGAAGTACAACTTCCCCCTGGTTATGAGTGAAATTCACTTTTTTGATGAGATTCTTGCAGAGCTAGGCGAGAGGACACCTACTTCGAAACCTTTGCGCCACCTCCACACGAGGAGAAACCCAACTAATTCTAAGCAAATACTTGCTAATTAATAAAGGCATTGCTGCCGATAGAGATAACAAAATAATAATAATAATAATAATAATAATAATAATACAATGTCCTATGAAAATACCAACACAACCACCAAGCCTATGAGCCTTTTTCTTTGTCATCGCCAAACATGCCCCTGCTGGATTCCCCGTTGTTTCATTCATCTCTCCAAGAAACCATAAACCCTAAACCAAAATCCCTCTCTCTCAAACCAAACGCACCCGAATCTCAAATACCATCTATCAGCCAAACCCATGAGAAAAAAACCATTCTTTCCGACAAAATAATACAATATAGCTAACCAAGTTTCCCCAAAACAGCAACGGAATACCGAGAGAACAAAAAAGTAAAATGCGTTACAAAGATGCAAATGGAAAGAGTGAAAAGACAAGAGAGAAAGCAGGAGACGACAACCAAGAACACCCTGTAGAAAGCGGGGTGAAACAGAACTGGCCTACCTGTATTATTCTGTTACCTGGTAGTATCATCTGCATGTCTTGAAGCAAAGAACAAGTGATTCTCTTGAACATAGAAAGAGAAAGAGCAATGAGTGAATGATGGTGATGATTGAGAATCGAGAAATGAAAAGATGTGAAAGAAAGCGAGAATCATGTGTCTGAGATTTTGGTTTATGCACTGAGACAAGGTGTTTGTTTTTGTAGTGCAGACTGAAATTGCAAAAAAAACTCCCTATTTGAGTGTTTGGTTAAATTTGAAAATAAAAAATATGATATAGGCTCCACCAAATAAAATGAGATAAACAGAGGTGCAGGAAAAGCAGCTAATAGCTGCTTATTGGAGAGAGAGAGGCGAGGATTGGAGAGGGTTCTAGAGAGAGAGGAGTTTAAGAGAGGGGCAGGGACTGCGAGGAGTAACTGGCCGAGAAGGTTAGCGAGGTTCCTGCTATGGTGAGGTGAAAGATCATTCACTTTAGGGGGAAGAAGACAGGTGGGAGCGAGCGGAGTGAGAGCAAAGCAATTGGGAAAGCTAGTTACAATCTCTTTTCTCTATATTTCCTGCACCATTGATATTTTATAGAAAGCGAGAAATCAAAGGAGAAGGTAGAAGAATATATGGCTTACAAGATCAGCGAGCACCGTTTGCATCATAGCCCTTCTACTCTCTTCCTCCCCTTGGAGCCAACCTTCGCTGATGTAACTCCGGTGGAGACGGGGTATACCATATGTTAATATTTCATCATCAACTTGCTTGTATTTTATCTGCCTTTTCTTGATCCTTTTTTATCAACTAAGGATAATGCTGAAGCAGAGAGTGCTGAGGTGGAAAAGAGCTGTGAAGGAGTTGGGGAAGACGAGTGTTTGATGAGAAGAACACTTGCAGCTCAAATTGATTATATCTACACTCAGAAACACAAGCCGTGAAATCGTATACATGTTTTCTTAGTTAGTATTCCATCTTTAAATGGGAGACTTCCTTCTAAAATCTCTCCACTCTCTCACACTCAATATTGTATAACTATTTCGTTTACATGCTATATTATTATTGGCTGCCGCTTATGTTGCAGCGGGTACTTAATATATTTCTGGCTTCTTGAGGCTCTAATTTGCTACTTTCTGTCCGTAGGGCAGGACCATTTGCTCTGTGCATACAATAGAGCTGATTAATTACCAATCAATACTGGTCTAATCACTGGACTTTTTGTTTCTGGTTGGTGCCTGAATTTTGTGATCAACTAGTTCTGTTATGTTAATCACGACCACTTGATTACAAATTTACAACATGGGGTACATCCATCGATGAAGATTAAGAGACAAGTAATCTAGCAATCATAAGGTAAATGTTGATCAACTGTGAAAATCTTGATCGTGGCTTAACTAGTATCTTCTAGCAGAAACCACTCTCTTTTCTCCTTTGTACGTAAATCATCCGGCCGGTGAGGGGTGCTCTGGTCTCAGGAAGCTTGAACAATCAAACCAACTTATCTACTATTTAAAAAAAAGACTTGGTAATCAATAATAGAAAATTGAAATTTATATGTAATTAAAGCATGAAAACCCAAGACTTCAACAGTTCAACAGGGAGTATCATTGGATCTAACATTTATTACTTCACGATTAGAGCTGTTACCATTCAGGTTTGATAGAATATACTATAAATAAAAAACTTATTGTAATGGGAATTTCAGATATATTTTATTACATTACATTTAATACTCTATGCTCTACACTATTAATTATTGAAAAATATGTACAACACACTTTTGAAAGTGATTTTGAAAAACTGCTAATCTAAATAAAACAGAAGCATGGCCGGCTTAGCTCTCCTCTCATTGAAACTTTGCTGGTATCGAACCAGTTTAGTTTTTTTTTTTTTTTGAAGTAATTTAGCTGTCAAGGGTTGAAATCAAATATAAAGTTGATCAAACGGTATAAAGCCATCAGTGAATATGCACCGCGTGACATCAAATATACAGAGCATGGATGAGGCCTAATTATTATCAAATTTGATGTAAAAAAAGATGCTTTGTGTTTGAAGCCAACCTAAAATGACAACTTTTGGCAAATGGAACATCCCGCACAATCCAAAACAGGGAAAGGTAGAAGCAAACCTCATATTTGATATACAAAACAAAAGCTTTATATTTAGTGTTGTTTTTGGGTGTGAAATCATTAATAAAGAAATTATTGGAAACATTTATTTTCAAAAAAAAATTAACATGAAACTATCTGCAAATATATAAAAAATAAAACACTCCAAAAGTATACTTAATCAACTGTAGGTTCATTTTTCTGCTATTTTTTAATAATAAAAAAAAACTGAGCAAACCATGAATGTACCCTCTAATTGTTGAGAAATTGTCTGTTTTGCCAACAAACAATTGTATTTCTAAATGGCATCTTATAATTTTGAGCATTCCCTTGGCAAAAAGTGTTTGGCTAGGTAATTTAATTTACTCATGTGGACCTTTCTTTTTATAAAAAAGAAAAAGAGAAAGAAAGATTAGTTGTGGTTAATCCAAGGAAGGATAGCCCCACTGGGTTGTTGTAAGTTATATGGTTGATGATACGGGGGCTTAGCAAACTAGAGAAGAAAGAGACCAGTCATTAATGAGATATAATTTTGAATGATAAACATGAGAAATTAATAATTGGCATTGCTGTGTTTTTTTCAACCTTCTTCTTAACTCATGTCGGCAAGATTCTTTGTGAAGGTTGATGACCCACATAACTCATCACGGACCTTCTATGAATCCATAGGTTGCTCCCAACAGCTCTCCTACGGTGGGCATAATGGACAACTGATTGATTACTATTACTATTACTATTACTAGTATTATTATTACTATTCTTATTATCTAATATACTAAAATAAATCAGGAATCATTACTGTAGTGTGTATGTGTTTTTACTGTGGATTATAATAGTATTGCTCAATTTTCAGGTCATTCGGGTGGCTGGTTTATTGGTTTTTTATCTTTTTACGTAGTGAAATAGCGGTTTTGCCTCTCGAAAAAGACAAAAAACAACATATAGGTGGAGGGGCTCCACAGTAATTGCATATTTCGGTTCGATACGGTTCACCGCACTTCTTTGTTTTCTTATTTGTTGAGCTGATATTTAAAAAAAAAAAAACTTAGCTCTTAAATTTTATTTTGTATCTATGATCATTTGAAAATTGATATTTTTGTTTTTTCCCTTTGTTCTTTCTTTTAGTTTTTTATTATTATTTTCAAGTCAAATGAATTTTTTTTACCTGATAATTTTTATTTTATTTTTTCGTTTGATCTTTTATTAAAGTTTTTAGGATAATAATAATAATAATAATAATAATAATAATAATAATAATTTTAGTTATTTTTCTTACTTACTCTTTTGTTAATATTTTTGAGTTCTTTTTCTCTCAGGATAATTTGATAATTTTTATTGTTTTTGACAGTAATAGCAATGATAATTTTAGATGTTAAGACTTCGATGTTGTTGTTTTTATAATAGGGTATGGTAATATATTTTATTATATTAAATTATATATATATATATATATATATTTTTTTTTTTAATTTTGGACCAGTAAATCCTATTAATTTCTTTAATCCAAATAATTATAAAAATTGTTTGCTCAGCCTGCAACGTAGTGGCGGTCAATTTTTTTAATTTTTCAAGTCAAATGATTTTTTTCAGTTAAAATTTTTTATTTTGTTTTATCATTTATTTTATTTTATTATTTTCTCTTTTTTATTTTTTTATTGGTTTTTTTATTTTCAAGTCAAATGAATTTTTTTCCCTGATAATTTTTATTTTATTTTTTTTGTTTGATCTTTTGTTAAAGTTATTATGATTTTTTTAGTCTTTCATTTATTTTTGTTTTTGTTTCATTAATAATAATAATAAGAAGAAGAAGAAGAAGAAGAATTTTAGTTATTTTTCTTGCTTACTCTTTTGTTTTAGTTTTTGAGTTTTTTCTCTTAGGATAATTTGATAATTTTTATTATTTTGACTATAATAGTAATGATAATTTTAGATGTTAAGACTTCGATGTTGCTATTTTTATAATAGGGTGTGGTGATCTATTTTATTATATTAAATTTTGTATATATAGATATTATATTTTAATTTTGGACCAGCAAATCTTATTAATTTCTTTAATCCCAACAATTATAAAAATTATTTGCTCATCCCGCAACGTAGTGCGGTCAATTTTTTTAATTTTCAAGTCAAATGATTTTTTTCAGGCAATAATTTTTATTTTTGTTTTATTATTTATTTTATTTTTTTATTCGCTCTTTTGTTAATGTTTTAGGCTTTTTTTGTCTATGATTTAATTTTTTTCTCGTTGTTAATGCAATAATAATATTAATATTAAAAAATAATAATAATAATTTTGTGTTTTTTTTCTGGGGTTAGTTTAATAATTTTTATTGTTTTGACAGTAATAATAATGATAATTTTAGAAGTTAAGACTTTGATGTTACTATTTTTATTTTTATTCAATTCTGTTATGAATTTTTAATTTATGCTAGTTACACTGTATTTTGTTTTTAAAAATCTTTTTATTGTTTTTCGATCCTAAGGTTTTGATTTGTTGCATTTTGTCATTCAATTGGAATTAATTTTTTTTTTTGGAACTTATTCTTTTAATTTTTTATTTAGTATTAATTCCTTTGCTTTTTTCGGTCCTTCTTAACAATGTTTATTTTTTGTCTGTATTTATTCATTTATACTTTTAGTTTTTGTTTTTAATTTTTATCATCTTATTTTTTATTGGGGTTTTATTTTTATTTGGTTCAATTCTGAAATTTTAATTTATATTAGTGATCATTTTAAAATTAATATTGCTCTTTTTTTTCTCTTTGTTCTTTTTTTTAGTATTTTCTATTATTTTTATTTGTTTTTGTGATCATATGATTTTATTGTTTGTGCAATGACAATGATAATTTTAGTCGTTATTTTTTTATTGTTTTTTTGTAAAAATATTTTTTTTTAATTTTTCGGGGCAAATTTAATGATTTTAACTATTTGGGTAATGATGTTGATAATAATTTTAACTGTTATAGTAATGATAATATCGGTAACATAGGGATAGATTTTCAATTTATGTTTTCTTCTTTTTGGAGATAGCAAATTATTTTTTTATTTTTGTTATTTGATTATTGCAGGTGTTTTCATAATTTATATTTTATTTATTGTGTTTAATTTAAATTGAATTATAAAATGAAATAATCATAATACAGTAAATTCAATAATTCAGATATTGAAATCTTCTTATTTTTTTAATTATAATAATAATTTCATACTGTTTATTTCGTTGAAATCTACTAAGTAGATAAATTTATATCCATTTATATATTTTATAAAAAACTTATACTTTATAGAATTTTTACACAAATTTATTATTTTATTTAAATTTATATTATAATAAAAAAAATTCACAACTAAAAGGGGTAGCAGATAGTAAGATAAACGGAAGGACGTGAAAGAAACAAGCAACCGCAAAGTGATAACTTTCGGCGCAAGAGGGAGGAGGGGTTTTAAAGAGGTGATGTGGGATTTATCTAATCTGGGCTGTCTTTGTAGCTCGAGCCTCTCTTTATCAGGTGGCTAAATACAGCACGTATACAGTGCGACCCAATCCACGAAGTGGTCCATTAATTCCAGTTGCTGGAAAAAAACAACAGATTGTCAGCAGCTGCATTTAAATTTAAACATCCCTAAATGGTATTCTCATTAATATCTCCCAACTATAATATTTATGCCACCACCACATTAATTTAGCCGTCAACACTGGTGCTTAATTATCAGTGAGTTGCCTCCACATGCAAGTTTAGAAGGTTTACGTACACAGTAGTCTCTTAAACTGATTCATGTCAGTCAATAATTGATGTTCTGATGTTAAAAGTAATTATCTTAAGAGTAATTTTCTCTCTCTTTGATTTAGTTTCGAGAGCCTCTTTTAAATAATGAGTATTTTCTTGGTTATGCATTTAAATTTCAATGATTTTTTTATTCGGCTATAATTTTTTATGTATAATTTAGTTTTTTTATCTTCAAAAAATATTTCTAATATATGTAGCCTTGAATAATTTTTTTTCTTTTTTTTATTTTATTTTATTAATTTAATCATTTCTATTATTATTTGATTAAATAAATAAACTTAGCAAATACAACCTGGTAGATATTCCATCTTGCGAGATTAAGTATTTTCATTTACACTTGTTTCTCAATTATTTTAATTTTATTTCTAGATATTATTTATGGGTTTTTTCCTTTTATCAACACATATAATTATTAATTTATTTGATTCCATGTATGCATAAATATTTTTGTTTTTCATTTATTTTCACTATAAAATGTTTTGAAAAATACCAAATTTGTTGTGCCTGTAGGTTAAAAGAAATGGCCCGCAGTGATTATGGTCCATTAAATGGCTTCCCAACTCAGCCGGTCCTATTTCCTTTTGTAGCATTGGGAGAGCTGCTGCAGAGTGGGTGTAGCATGTGATATTTTCCTTTCTCCTTTAGGCATTTTGTAGCATTAACGCCTGAAGCTCACGCACCTCCATTATTTTTCAATTTCTAGATCTACTCATTTGTTTACACAAACTTATCAAACTTATCTCGAATCTTTTGAAGGTCTATTTCGAAATTTGGACAGCGTTTAATGTTTGTCTTTTAATTATTGTTAGATTTTTTATGGTTTTGAAATTTGTAATTATTGGGTGTGTGAGTAAAAATAGTGAGAAAGAGGATATATATATGTGTGTGATGCATGGGTTGATTTATTAGTAGTAGTAGCAGCAGCAGCATGTGATAAATAAAAAATAAAAAAGAAGAACAAACCTTAGAAAATTGTTTTACCAATTGTTTGCCAAGTCTCTAAAAATAAATCATATTTTCATAAATAATCAAATAAAAAATATACAAGGATTTCAAATCTTTAAAAACTCAAAACAAGTATTTTTATTGATATTTTAGCATGCATTGTTAGATTTAATAACAAGTTTATTAAAATCAAGGGGAATTGGTTTACATTTCAAAGATACCAAAATTGTTTTCTTTAATATATGAGATTATAAACTTATATGTAATACATATTCCTGAAACTAAATAAAAAAATACTTTTTTATTTACATTTTGTTAGTATTAGAATAGTTAATCTTTAGGATAAGATAAAAATCTCTTTATCGAAAAGAACTTTTCTTAAACCTTAAACAAACCAATGGTTAAAAACACAACATCACCTTAGTTTATACCAGACAAATAAACAATGCAATTTATTGTAAGTAAGGTGTACTAACGATGATACATCCTCTCTATATATAATCAATCCCCTTACCTATACTCTAAGACCAATTAGAGTTCCTAATGACCAAAATACTAGGTGATAATTCCATCCCTTTTTTCATCGATAAGAAACAAGATTTTCTTGTTTCTTTCTCCTTATTTGGTTGGTTGGTTATCATGTTTCAAATTTTTTTGTTTGTATTTATTTTCAACATGTTAATTGTAAATATTACTTTTTTATTTTATTTTTTGTACATATTATACATCATCATATTCTAACACATTATAATTACTTTTTTGACAAGTCATATCTCACTGGTTACTTTATAAAAGAACCAGCACAACAAGATAATCAAGAATTAAAATCCCAGCATGGGTTCTTGAGAATTTATGGTTAGAATGATTGATCAAAATAAAAAGAAACCATAAATCAAAAACAAAATAGTAAGTAAAGCCGACAAAAATGAATAAATAACATTTGTTTTAGGCAAAAACATTGTTCATTTAGTAAATTCATTGCCCTGAAGCTTAAACAATAAGCAACATGTCTACGACTTGAATTACTCGACCAAGCTGGTCTACACACCTTAAATCATAATAATTTTAAAACTTAACACGTCTTGTCATGACTTAAAAAATGATTAACAAAACACTTAAACATATAAAATAACATTATACATTATCATATTCTAACACATTATAATATACCAATTGATATTTTTTTGTTAAGTTGCTTTAACTTATATATATATATATATATATATATATGTATGTATGTATGTATATGTCTCAAAAAATTATTTGTTTTGATTTTTTTCATGAAAATAAGGTTTTTTATTAACATATCTCTTGTTTATGTTAGCCAATATTTTTAACTAGAATCATTATTTTTGTTTCATATATATATTGTTTAATATATATAAATACTATATGATGCATAATGAAAGTAGAAACTATATTAAATTTCACCATAATTAAATAAATTAATCATGTAAGCATATGATGTAAAATACATGTAATATTATAATCATTCGAGGATGAAGGTAGATTTTGGTTCTTGGAAGGGTTAAAGTGTGTAACGTTTCCATTTTTTTTTTTGCCTATTTTCAAATTGTATTTTCAAACTCCCCAAATTCATCAATCATTTTGTATGCATAGCAATTCTTGATGTGTTGAAAATCATGAAATTGTAATTTAGTTTTTATAGGTAAAAGTTGATATGAGAATAAATAATTATGATTTTTTTAAAAAAAAAACAAAGGAAATAAAAGAAACACAATTATCAATCTCAGAAGGTAAGAATGGTGAATGGTATGGACAATCAAAGATACATTAATTCGATATTCAGAGTTTGAAATTTTAAGGACTAGATGCGATGATGTTTTACGAGAATAGTAAAGACTTGATAGCTTGGAATGCATCTATACTCGTGAAATATACCATTCATTAATTTATTATCCCAATTATATAGAGTAGAAAGGTTATAATAGCAGCAAAGTTATGGGGTCAGGCTCACCATCTTCTGGTATATCTATAGGCAGTGGATATCAAGCTCCAGATATGGGGATGAATCAGGTTGTGGGCCCGATTAATCTCAGTGCTACACGTCAACATTCACTCCTTATTGAAGTTATAACATGCCATATCATTATTGAACCCCATCTCCAAGGCATGATCATTGGCTTTGCACAAATATCCCAATTCACTAGTTGCATGATCATTACTGGAGCTAGCTAACATCAAGGGAAGTTATTTATATTTGGTAATTTTATGGCAGCTTGCATCATGTACTATAATATTACATTTTTATTTCATACTATGCTACCGTTAGATCAAGATTTTTTTAACATATCAAAATATTTACATATACTAATGTTTTCTCATGTGAATAAATAAATAAATTCTGTAAAAATTGATTTGATATGACTCGGTTACCTTCATAAGCCCAAAAACAACATAGATAACTTGTAAAAAATTAGTTTTAATCAACTTAAATATTTAAAATAAGATTTTTTTAATAAACATTAAGATGATAATATGTTGAATCGATTCGAGTCGACCCGGGTTAATCTACCAATATACATATCAAGTCATGAGATCATAATAATCTTATAAGAATAAATAAAAACAAATAATGAAACATGATTTCTAATAAACTTAATATTGAAGGATAAAACTAGAAAAAATCATTAGAAAAAAAAGACCTCAAAAAATAACTTGAGTCAACCCTTGTTAACTTGTCAAACTCAAGATATGGGCTAGACCAAGATGATCTACAAGAAACTAGACCGAGATAAATTATGAAGCTCAATTCTCAATCAACTAAGTTTTGAAAAATAAAATTGAAAAGCAATGATTAAATAAACACAAAAAAAATCAACTTAAGTCAATCAGGTTTAACTCATCAAACACATGGCCCAAGTCATGAGATAAAGATAAACTTATAAAAAAATAATCTGAAATAAATTATGAAAAAGTAATTCTCAGTCAACCTAATATTGAATTAAGTAATTCTTAATCAACCTAATATTGAATTAAGTAACTGAGAAAAAAAATCAATTAGAAAAATAGAAAAAAGACTTGAGTCAATCAACTTAACCTATTAAAAATTTATTGGCTATATTATTAACATTTCTATTCTTAAGTATTACTAAACAAGTATTATTAAGTATTTAATATTTAAGTAAAATGTTTTTAATGATTATTTGACTATATGCATGTTTATTTAAATGAGTAGATCCTATATATATATAAGTTGCTTGTTTTACTAAACACATGGTTGTTGTGATGTGTTGACCACATAAAAGTGGGGGATATTACAATTGGCATGATAGCTCTAGTTATAACCTAGTGGACATATGGTTAATGTGAATTTATGTGTATTACAACATGGTGTGCACCCATCATCGAACCAGAACTAATCCATCCTCAACTGAAAGAGAGATGTGAAAAGTGAGAATGTTGTGAAATAGGGAGAGGACCCATTGCGTGTAATTGGAGAGGAACAACAAAGGGATATGGAAAATGCATCTATGAGGTTTAGAAAGAGGAAGGGTATTGCATTCTCCAAAAGAAAACCTTTTCCCGTAAAGTGAAATAAGAGTCAACATACTAGTTAGTTTTAGCCTTTGGGAAGTTTAATAGTAGTGGATTTTCAGCTAAATTTTTAAAAGTTAATAAAGAGGATTCATCAAAAGGATCTGCATGCCCAAGAGTCAATTCTTTTAAAGGATCCATGGGAGAAGGGGTGTCTTATTTTCCTTTGTGCAAGAAATATAATTAGAATCATCCAAGAGATTAATTTGTGATTATGGTTAGTTATTGTATTTATAGGAAGAAAAAAAAAAGGAATAGGTGTAGGCATTGCAAGTACCTAAAAATAAGTTGTTATCATTGTGGTGATATGAGGCATCTTAAGAGGTAGTGCTCTCTCAAGAAAATTGGTCAAGCTATGAGTTTACTACTATTAGCTCAAAGCTAGCAACAATCAGTGACAATAAATAGATCTATGAGACATGCACCATTTAGCACTAGTGCTAATAAGGGTCAACCTAAGGCACAATAGAAGAGAACACAAGGAAAAGTTTATTTATGACTCAAGAGGATGCGAGTATTACAACTGATGTGGTGGTAGGTATGTTACAAATCAAACTTTATTTATACATCATTTAATCTGGGTGCCACACTCATTTATAGCTTATGAAATTGTAAGTAAATTGAATTTTTGAAAAAATAAGTTAAATAGGGGAATAATTTTTAGTTCACTTTTAGGAGAAAAGCTAGATATAAATGTTGTATATAAGGGTGTGAAGTAACTATCTACAGGCATAGGATAAGGGTAAATTTAATTCCTTTACAATAAAGGATTTTGACTTACATTAGGAATGAATTAGTTGAGTTCTTATATAGTAAAAATGGATTGTTTCATAGAAGTAGTGACTCTACAAGTGGTAGATGGTAAAGAAGTATTTTTTTTAGAGATAATGGAATGATACTTTCTAATTGTTTAATAGCTTTAGAGGTGAGGAAATAGTTGAGAAAATGGTGTACAACCTACTTAGCACACATAGTAGAAACAAAGAAGGATATGCCAAAGTTGCTTAACATTTATATAGTGAAGGAATTTCTAGATTTTTTTTCTTGATGAACTACTAGGGTTACCTCATAAGAGAGAAATTGAGGTGTCAATAGAGGTAATACTAGGGATGACATTGATAGCCTAAACATCTTATAGACCTATAAATAATTAACAGAGTTAAAAGTTTAATTACAGAAATTAATAGACAAATGATTTATTCTTTTAAGTAATTCATATTAGAGAGCCTTAGTACTAATTGTGAAAATGAAGGATAATTCCTTAAAAATATTTATTGATTACCAACAGCTAAATAGAGTAACCGTGAAAAATAGATATCCTTTGCCTCAAATAAATGATTTATTTGATCAACTGAAATGGGCTTAAGTACTTTTTAATATATACCTAAAATTTGTATATCATTATAAAAGGATTAAAGAACAAGAGGCTCAAAAGACTGCATTTAGACCCTATTATGGATATTATTAATTCATGGTGATGCCTTGTGGGTTGAACGATGCCTTGACAATGTTTATGGATTTGATGAATGGGGTGTTTAAATATTACTTAGATAAATTTATAGAACTATTCATAGATGACATTATGTTCTACTCCAGGTCATGGGCAAAGTATGAGAACATTTTGAAAATAGTGTTACAAACATTTAGGAACAATTGATTTTATGCCAAGCTTGATAAATATGAGCTTTGGTTAAATGAGGTGAGTTTTGGGATATTTCATCATAACATAAGGCATTTTTATAGATTCAAGAAAGGTAGAAGGAGTTCTAAAATGGGAAAGATCCTTGAGTGTGATAGAGGTTTGCATTTTTCTAGGGCTAACAAGGTGCTATCAAAAATTTATTAAAGGATTCTCCATTATTTCTTCACCTATAAATTGGTTAACATAAAAAAGTGAAGTTTATTTATACAAATGAATATGAAGAAATCTTTTAGGAGTTGAGAAGGAGACTCAAATATGCCCTAATATTAACACTTCCTTTGGGAAATGAAAGATTTGTAGTATATAACGATGTTTCAAGGAATGGTCTTGGTTGTGTATTAATACAACATGATAAGGTAACTGTGTATGCTTCAAGAGAACTGAAAACCCAAGAAATGATTTACCTTGTACATGATTTGAAACTAGTAACAATAGTGTTTGCTTTACGCATATAACAATATTATTTGTATGGAGCTTTCATACAAATCTTTATTGATCATAAAAGTCTGAAATACTTGATATCACATAATGAATTAAATATACAACAAAGGTGTTGGGTAGACTTGATTAAAGATTATGACTACATCATTGAGTATCACCCTAGAAAAGCTAATGTGTTCATTATAATGCATTGAACAGGAAAAATAGTATAATGATTGAGTTAAGCAGTTGGGGAAAAAAGTTTTAAAAAATAAGAGATAAATGCATGCATGGTTAGATATATGATCTAAAGGAGTAATATTAGCTCAAATAAAGCTAAAGTCATTGTTTTGGAATTGGATATTGGAGGCACAATGGGATGATATGGAAATTTAAAAAGCAAGGAAAGGCATGCTCTGAAATGGAAACATTTTTCCAATTGTTGACCAATGGCGTAGTAGTTAGGGATAGACAATTCTATATACCTAATAATTAAGCTTTAAAGGGTGAAATATTGTAAGAAGCTCATGGGTCCATTTTCAGTGCTTACTAAAAGTACAAAAATGTATCAAGACCTAAAGGGATATTATTGGTGGCCTCAAATGAAAAGAGATATGGTTGAGTCGGTCATAAAAATGCAAGTAAAAGAACATAAGCATCGATTTTGTTTCACCATTGCTGAAGAGTAAGAAAGGTAATGATACAATATGGGTAGTTATGAACCGTTTGACTAAGTTGGTTATGCTTTTACTAATAAAGATGACTAACGTGGTAGATAAAGTGGTAAGATTATGTTAATAAATTAATAAGGTTGCATGAGGTGCTAGTGTTAATTATTTATGATAATGACACAAGGTTTACATTCAAGCTATGGCCAGGCATTTAAAATGCTTTGGGAATAAAGTTAAAGTTAAAGACAACATTTCACCCCTAGATAGAGGGTCAAATATAGAGAACCAACCAAACCTTTGAGGACTTGTTAAGAGCAAATGTATTAGATTTTAAAGTACGTTAGGAAGAGTACATACTCCTGATGAAGTTTAGATATAATAATAGCTATCAAACTATAATAAGGGTGACTCCTTAAAAAGCATTGCACGGAAAGAGGAGTCATACCCTTATATATTGGGAAGAAGTTGAAGATAGAAAATTAATATGTTTTGACCTGGTGCAAATAACTACTAATAAAGTAAGAGTTATTCAAAAAAGATGAAAATAACATAAGATTAACAAAAGAGTTATGTTGATAGAAGAATAAAACCCTTGGAATTTTAGGTTAGGAGTTTTGGGTTTTTAAATATGGAATCGTGGAAGAACAACATTCATTTTGGAATGAAAGGCAAATTGGCACTTAGATACATTGTCCCTTTAAGATTATAAATAGGATTGACACATATGCATATCGGATAGAATTAGCTTTAAAGCTATCATAGATACACGATGTATTCCATATATATTTACTATGAAAGATGGATGTAAGCCCCTTTCGAGTCTTGCTTTAAGTGTCAATATAGATACGAGAAAACCTAATATTAAAGATAATACTGATTAAAATACTTGATTGGACAGAGAAGAAGTTAAGAAATAAAATATATAATGAGTTAGAGTATTGTGGAGAAACTTCTAAATAGAAGAAAAGACCTAAAAGAGAGAAACAAAAATAAGGATGAAATATTAGAGCTTGTTCAAAGACTTAGGTATGAAAACCTAAATTTTAAGGTCGAAATTTCTATAAAGAGGGGAGAATGTAAACCCCCGACACTTTAAGAAAATATATATGTATATATAATAAAGAAAAAAAAAGGAAACTGGATGGTTTACTAAGAGAAGACTGAACATAACAGTACTCAGAAAAGAAAAGAAGAGTTACTCTATAAATATTTTCTATCTTTTTTTATATTAAAAAAAATGAGATAGAAAGGGGGGATTTTCAACTGTAGGTTAAAGAGAGAAAGGCTTGAATCAAATCAAATTTTTGAAGAAATAAGAAAGAGTAGAGGTCATAGCTATGAAGGAAAACCATAGGGGGGAAAAGAACAATAGAAATAACATTTGAAAAGTTATGCTACTTCAAAATAATAATAAAAAGATTGGTAGAAGTAATATTTAAAAAGTAGAGGCATATACAAAATAGTCAACTACAAAAATAGGGGCAAGGGTTTGTAGTCAACCCTAGAAGTAGGGTAAAAAGATGTATAGATGGTCACAAATGTGGAATCAAAGGCAATAACAACCTCCACCTTAGTGAGAATTGAAGATGTTAGAAAAGGAATGATAAACAAGATATAAAAATTAAGATTTTCAAGGCATGGTATTGTAATAGTGGATGTCACACACACACACATATAATTATCTTTTCAAATATTTACTCTTAATTAATTATCTTTTCACATGTTGTTTTTCTTCCAAGACCCTCTCATACATATCATGACTAAAGGACTATTTATTTTAATTTAGTGTATTTTTCTCAAAAAAATTATAGTAAGGTGTTAAAACCAATAAAGTATTTAAAAAAAATGGAAGTTAGACCATAAACTTATGTTTAGTTGAACATGATGTTCAAGAATATTTAGATGTACTTAAACACATTTTACCATTTTTTCTTAAGTATTTATCTAATTCTAATATTATTAAATAAGCATTCTTAAGTATTTTATATTTATGTAAATTATTGTATGATAATTAATTGACTATATGTATATTGATTTTAATTGGGTGGATATATCTATAATACACACACACAAAAAAAAAATGTTTGGTTGATTTGTTTTATACTTAAAACATGAGTGTTATGATTTGTTGACCACATAAGAGTACATAGAGTTACATTTATAATATTTTTATTTTTTAATGTCTTGTTTTTTTGTATTTTCTTAGTAGTTACTAAATCATGGTCCTGGTAGGTATAATATTTTTAAAGTAAAGGAATACAATTTAGAATGTGCAATATTTTCCTCGTTAAATTTATAATTATCTTTCCTGTTTAGTATATAAATCTTTTCCTATTTCTTTTCATGATGTCTTTCCTAGTATATAAACAACCTAGAACTATATTAGAAAAAATAGTGTAATTAAATTTTACTTTTGTGGTGATATATTGGGCATAAATTTGTGTTAATTTTGCCCGCTGCTTGACAATAATATAAAATGCTCGGTAGTTTTCTTGTTTCTTTGCAGAAAGAAGAAAAGGAGAATTCGATCCCACAATGATTTCTCATCCGAGTTTTTAAGATTCTAAAGCAACTACCTTGTGTGATTATAATGAGCAGCATTTGTTTGTGGGCCTAAGAGCTTGCAGAAACCAGTGAAATAAAGTCCAAAAATAGTAGTTCCACCTTAAGGCAGAGAAACCAAAAAGAAGATGCGAGCAAAAAATAGAGGGATCGAATTGAAATGAAATGACAGGAAGCTGCAACAATGCTGGACCATCCTTTCGAAAGTGATTCTTGATCTTAAAGGGAACTATGATATAGCACGAATGGGTCCTAATAAAATACACAGACTGATTATTTTCATTTTAATCAAAAGAAAAGATAAAAAGTCCTATTTTAGGCACTCATGCGCAGTTCAAAGAGTAATAATAAAAACAAAACAAAACACTCATGCAAATTGAGAGATCATAAAATTGGAGGATGATCAAATTTTCCTCAGATCAACATGGTCTGGCATCAGATATGTACAATTTGAAGCCTATAACTACAGAATAGAGACAACTAAATATTCTATTGCAAGACAGAACAGTCCCATAAAACTCACACCCAAGTTGATGCCTTTGAGGTGCGCTGGTTTATTCCAAGAATAATCACCATTACAGTCACATCATCATGGTATTTTCTCCTCCTGCCTGCTGGAATATTCATCAATTCTTCCATGCTGAAACCTGCAATAGCAATGCTAAATTGTTAAGGAATTTATAATGAACAAATTGGAAAAAGAAGAATGACATGTGGTATCAAGGAATTTACCTGCACAATCAGCAGCTCTCCCTACAAGCTGCTCTAGTAGAAACTTTGCTGGATCACCATTGGGGTTGCTCATGATGTAAGAATGCACGAGCTTTACTGCCTCATCATTACTGAAGAAATCAAACAAACCATCGCTTCCAACGATAACAAAGTGATCTGATTTTGATATCCTATGCACACTCAGCGATGGTTCAGTAGAAATGTATGGAGGGCTTATGAGGTTACGAACTCGAAGAATACCCATCAGTGCATCGTTTAGGTTTTTCTGCATGAAAAAGAAAACAAAGCAAATAGAGTAAGAATTTCGGGTACATGTACACTGGTTCTTTTGGAATGTCAATGCTAACTTGATTATGGAGATAAATTGAATGAATATTTTACAGACCTTTTTTAAG
This sequence comes from Salix arbutifolia, assembly GCA_025169955.1. Classification (NCBI taxonomy): domain Eukaryota; kingdom Viridiplantae; phylum Streptophyta; class Magnoliopsida; order Malpighiales; family Salicaceae; genus Salix; species Salix arbutifolia. The sequence continues at coordinate 16,564,563 of CM045905.1, read as the reverse complement.
TATCCAGCTCCCATTGCTCGAGTTACCTTCAGTTTTCCCTTAACTTTTCCACCTGCAATCACTGTTGGGTCTTCAGGATGATCAGACAACACTCTACTTCTTTCAAGTTCATTATCTACAGTGTGAGAATCAGTGAGCTGGATAGCTTTTAGTCGCCCAAAGCCCTTCATATCGCTGCCCTCATCGTATGTTGCCAATACAGCTCTGCTATCACCCAGATTAAGTGTATACAAATCCATCCTGTGAAGAAGGCTGACCAAGACACATGAACCAACAGATACTAAATCAGGGCGATCCTCCATTTCCTGCTCTACCATGAACAAGAAATCATTTTCAGCCTGACTAAGGGCACGCTGAAGGCTATCTAGCATCCCCTGTCTAAATGAATTAGATGAATCATGAACTAAGGCATTATTAATGGACTTTTTTATACTTGAATTGTTCTCATCAAGAGTTCCTGCTGGTGATTTCTCCACATGACTATTATCAGCTTCCTTGAAAGCATGTTGAAAGGGACTGTGCGGATAGAAACCATTCAAATCTCCGGTAACATCCTGCTTCAATTCACAGTCTAATAATCTAGTCTGATGTATGATGTTCTCATATAATGTCACAGCCAGAAAATCAGCTGCATCCCTTCCATTGAAGCCATCATAGATTGCACAAAAGAGCCAGCCATTTTCTTCTGAACAGACAGCTTGAACCCTGTCTTCACCGGCAGCTCCACCTGCCACTTGAACTTCCATTGCATTAAGAAAACCTTCATTTCTAGAAGGAGCACTCATGGATCTAAATGAACAAGAATCGTATTCAGGTGGACTTGGGGTGGGCGGGCTACAGCTTAAGTTTGACATACTGCTTTGAAGAGAAGATGATAATACATCCAACCTTGAAAGAGTTGGTGATGAAGGAATCCTACGAAACGAATTAGGGGAATCCCAACTGGGAAGTATTTCTGCCCCTATTACACCATTGCAGATATTTGTGTTGGCCAATGTGGCATTCGCACTTAGAGCAGCACCAGACAAGCGAGAGAAGCTGCTATTCCTAGGGATTTTTCCAGGAAGACTTTCAAGCCCATTAGGAACCAGGCAAGAGCAACCGTTATGGGCATTGCATTCATAACCAAAACTGATCTTGAATTCTCCTTCTGGATTAACTGTATTTTCTCCTAGCATTATTTATCAATGAAATAAGGAAAGCACCTGCAATTAATCTCTCATTATAGAACATCAAGCTGGAAAATTTTACGAATTAATCAAAATTAAGAGATTAACACGCGCATGCTACTGACTATAACTCATGATCAATCATGAATAAGAATCATTAGCTTTTTCTTAGATTTTAAGCAACCAAACTCAACAAGCAAGAGAAGATTCAATCACGTATATCACGTCTATCAAGAAACTCCGAATTGTTCAGTAATCATGATCCATATTATATTTTGCCATTCCATGAATTTCATATTCCTCCAAAGATTTATTGTCCATACTGAATTAACTTCTAAAGTTAGCCGACAAGAAAGCAACATTAAAGACTAGATAGATGATTACTTCACCAAAGAAAAAGCCAAAATCTTCATATCAAGAAACAGACACCAAATTAAACAAGAAAAACATTCAAATATTCAAGAAAACACCATGGTATCAAAACAGTAAGCCAAATCAATACAGCAACCAAATTTCAAACGAAAAATAGAACAGACAGAGCTAAAAATTGAATTCCCACCTCAGTTGTTTGGCCCAAAACAAGAGATCAGACAGAGAATGTAAGCTTGTTGTGTCTCTTGAGTGTAAAGGTGTGGGAGTAGTCGTTAGCAAGTGGAAGTAGTAGTTAGCAAGGCAAGAGATCTTAGAGAGAGAGATACAGATATAGACTATATTTATTTTTAGGTTTTAATTTATTTCAAATGAAAACTCTTCTCTCTCTCTTTTAAATTCTAAATTCTAAACTATATTTTACTTCCTAATCTTTTCAAAATATTCAATTTAATACTTGTTTAATAAACACATTAAACTTATTTTTTAAAAATATATATTATTTGTTTTTAAAAAATTATTATATTTAACATCACCACATAAAAAAAATTAATTTAAATTTAAAAATAATTTTAAATATATAATTAACCGCAATATCAAACACCACCTTATAATCCTGCAGACACCATCTTAATTTTTTTGTTTCCAAAAAGTTTCAGCCCCATTTTTTCTCTCATCTTTCATGTTTTTCTTTTATATCTTTCTTCTAAGCCACCATACATATAATAATATGCAATATAAAAAAAAATATAATTTTTAAAAGGAAAAATTATCATATGGCTGTTTGGAAGTGTGGTTAAGGTTATTTTTGAAATTGTTTTTCATTTAAAAATGCATCAAAATATTTTTTTTATATTTTTTAAATTATTTTTAACATCAGCACATGAAAATGATATAGAAATACTAAGAAAAATTATTTTAAAGTAAAAAAAAAAATCAATTTTTTTAAATCACTTTTGAAATGCAATGTCAAACAAGACTTATGATACTCAAAAAATTATATTATAGTATAATTGTATATCACGCTATTTATATAGTTGATAATTCCTTACATACTATGTTAAAATTTAATAAAAAGAATTGATTTTATATGTAAAGTATAATTTTTAAAATGAAATAAATTCACATTCAAATATTAGTGATTGTTTGGGAATGTAGTTGAGGTTATTTTTAAAAGTGTTTTTTATTCAGAAATAAATCAAAATAATTTTTTAAAAAAAATTATTTTTGATATGAGCACATTAAAATAATCTAAAAATACTAAAATATTTTAATTTTAAAAAATAAGAATTAATTTGAAATGCAAAACAGGAGGTTAAAGAGAATATTTAGTAATTTTTCCAATTAAAAAACCAATTTGAAAGGCGTTCGTTGGCCATCATGAGCGGGTCGTGGAAAGAAAAGAGAGGGAGAGATGGAAGGGAGCTGGGCACAGAAGAAGATGACCCCTCGATCGACCACAGCCCCAGATTCACATGTGTGGAGCACACAGTTGCTGCATTCTTGACTACACACACACGTGTGTTCCTATAAATGGCGGTGAATTTGCAACCACATGTGGATTGTGACATTCCAGTGTTTACGTCTCATGAGCTTTTAACTGCACACGAAATGTCTTCTATCAGCTTTATCCAGAATCTGCCAAGACAGCAATCGTTGGATCAACTCTGGCTGCTAAACAATGGATGGAGGTCAACTCTTGCCTGATGCTAAATTATTTATATATTTATTATTAATAAAAATGAGATTTTAGGTTTGCGAATATTGAGGTCGCGAGAGCAATAACATCGGTCTTTAAATCGTTGACGTGGATTTTATTGATTCAATGAAGTCAGGTCTCCAAAAATCTTGAAAGGAGACCGTGGGCTTAGATCCAGAAATAATTGGCAGGATTCTAATTAATTTAAATAAATATTGTTTTGCAATCATATGAACGAGATTTCCTTGAGATATAAATATTCATATTTTGTCCGGCATCTCAGATTAATTGTAAAACAATTCGACAATCTCTCTTATGTTTAAATAAAAATATTTATTGTATTATTATTTCAAAGAAACAAACTAGTTCAAGAGAAAGTAGCAAAGTTTAGGAGCCTACCCGGAGAGGAGGGAAGAAGCTGGCTAAACGTGGGATGATGGGCTGAGCCTGACTGGATTGAACTGGTTCTTTTCACCTTTCTTTGGGTAGCCCAAATGGGCTGGGATCAGACGCTTCAGCCATTTTGTTCCCAGAAGTAAAAAAGAAATAGAATCTCCTACTTTTATTCATCTCTGGTGCATATATTATGGAGTAATTCTCGAAAGAATGATCATAATTTATTGATTTTCCTTATAACTCGTACAGTTATTTAGGAACCATAAAAAACAATTCTCAACAAAAATAATATATTTGTCGTTTCATTATTTAATCAGAGTGTCTGTTTGAGAATATGATTGAAATTGTTTTTGAAAATATTTTTCATTCAAATATATATCAAATTGATGCTTTTTTATTTTTTTAAAATTATTTTTGACATCAACACATGAAAATAAACTAAAAACACTAAAAATTTGATATTCTCAAGTCAAATCTAAGAATTCTTATATAAAACTAATATTCTCAAGTTAATTTTTTTTTCTAGTCAAGTCAATCCTCAAGTCTACCAATTATAATTTAAAAATCATTTTTGTAGAAGTTGAGTGAGTTGATTGAGCAAGAAATAGGTCATTTTTTTTTTATGATATTTGTGATTGATATATGTTGCTTTTCTCATTATGAAAAAGTTAAAAAAAAATGCATGTTTAAGATTGTGGTTGAGGTTATTTGAAAGTGATTTTCATTTATAAATATATTAAAATAATATTTTTATTATTTTTAAAATTATTTTTGACATTAACAGCAAATGAAAATATTTTAAAAACACTATTTTTTAAATTTTTTATAAAAACAAAAAAAAGAAGTGACAACAGGAAGCATTTGCGGAGCATCATCAAATTCCAATTAGGGCACAAAACGCGCTGATGAATTATGGCGGCAAGAGAAGGTTGCTCCATGAAAGAGACACGCTAACTCATAAAGATGACACCTAATCCAGCACCACACAAAATGATCTCATTCATCCGTTCCATGATTCTGATTCAAGAAACGAGAACCAATCCTCCTTCCTTTTCAGAAAAACAAAACACAGCCCTCATTATCATGCCTCGTCACGTTTTTGTTTGCTATTATTACATCGCATCATAACGGGACTTGTGCTTTTTATAGGCCGTCCAAATTATTCTTATTATTTTAGATTTTATTCTTCAGCTAACACCTCTTTTGAAGCTCTTTAAATCTTGTTACTCTTTAAATTAATTATGTTCAATCTTAAAAATTGAATTATAACAAATATCAATAGTTTTAATTTATATACATCCAAAATATTTAATTTCAAATAAAAACAAATCATTTTTTTCAAAAATATTTTTGAAATACAATGTCAACCACCAATAGTTTCAAAGATACAACCTCGCATATGAACATGATATATTTAGATTACTTTTTTTTAGAATTTCTCTAAATAACAATTCCAAAATTTGAACCCAAAAAATAATAAATAAATAAATAACAACCATATTGTCAACCATCAAACTCATTTTTATGGGGTTTAAATGAAAGCTTAATAACCAATTAAGATTGTATTTGATATTGTGGTGCAGTGAAGTTGAAAAATAATTCACTTAAAAATAGATTAAAATAATATTTTTAATATTGATATATTAAAAATAAAATAAAATACTTTAAAAAATTCAAAAAAAATAGAATAAAATCATAACTTCAACAGTTATTTGGTTTTTATTTGTTAAACCTGCTTTTCATATTAAATTATAGTAAAAACTTGAATTAAAAAAAAAAAACCTGTAATTTATAACTATTTGTATTTATATTTATATTTTTAAGCTGTATTTACAAAAATTGCTATAAAAAATAAACTCAACCTCACTGAAGTCCAAAGAGTGATTATTGGGTTTCCATGAGTTCATTGATATTCTTACATCACAGGCAAAGACAGTCAAGGGGCGTTCTCGTAATTAATCCCTAAAACCAGTACCATTTTCCTACCCGGCCTCACTTATAAGGTATTAACCACACAGACCACTTCACTTCCCGATCTCCCCCTTACCTTCTTCTCTCTCCTCGCCCTCATATCTCAGCAATGGCAGTCTCAAAATTCTACATTTTCCTCCTGCTTTCTGCAATCCTAACCGTCCACATGTCCCTATCATCACCAACAGCCGTTGATTTTCTCCCCTTGGAGTCCTTGTCGGAGTGCCGGGGATCCATTGCTGAGTGCTTGATGGATGAGGAGTTCGGGATGGACACGGAGAGCAACAGGCGCATTCTAGCAACGTCGAGGTACATAAGCTATGGTGCGCTTAGGAGGAACACTGTACCATGCTCGAGACGTGGCGCCTCGTATTACAATTGTCGACCTGGAGCTCAGGCTAATCCTTACACGCGCGGGTGTAATCGTATTACTCGTTGCAGGAATTAATTAATAAAAATAAAAATACAGATAATAGTAACGATTTTTTTAGTTTTATATTTTCTTATTTTTAATATTTCTTTTTTTATGTATTTTGATTTTTGAGTGCTTATAATATATATATATATATATATATATATATATATATATATATATATATATATGGGTATTGTTTGATTATTGATTGTATGTAGTATACACTTATTAATAAGATGGGCGTGCAATAAATAAAAATGAAAATTCAAATATATAAGATGAGTTCATTTAAATCTTGTACTTAACAGCAATATATTGACATAAATAATATTTTTTTATTTGCCTAGGATGATTAATTCCCGTTGATTATGTCAATTGTGCATGTAATTGTAATTGGCTTAATTGAGTGTTTGAGAGTGGCGATTGAGATTATTTAAAAAAATTATCTGAAAATTTATTAAAATGATATTTTTATTTTATAAAAATTATTTTTAATTTTTGCATGTTAAAATAATGCAAAAATATCACAAAATTATATTTAAAATAATAAATTTTTTAATTTTTTTGTAAAATATTTTTAAAATATAGTTTCAAACATCTTTGATTAGGAGGGATGATGTAAGAAAAAAGGTTTATATATCCATTAAAACTTTTGATTTTTTTAAAAAATATATTGAAATAATACCATTTTCACTCTTCATTAAAAATAACTGACTCAGATGATACATGGCTTGGATTTTGTACTGGGCCAATTATAAATTTCGGTTGAATAACCAATGACTAACTTGGAGCGTATCCCCAAGACAGAGCGTCAATGTAATGAAAGCAAAGGAAACATGTGGAGGAGCATCAGTCCAGCCATGAACCTCACGCTTTGAGAGCTGTGGCTACACTGGATGGCTGGCCCAGCTGGCTAGCAAGATTGGCTTTGAACTTTCGTACACGTCTAAACTCTATTCGCCATCTCTTTGACATTTTGATAACAGCACCGACAGATAAATTTAAACAGCATTTGATTATTGCTTTGGAATAAGAAATGTAAAAATAATGAAAACAAAATAAGAGATAAAGATGTGATTTTGTTTGATAATGATATTTAAAACCTATGAATCATATTTGGTTAATAGTAAGCAAAACATAATAATAATAATAATAATAATAGTAATAATATAAAAAACTATTTTACTTTCAATATGCATCACTCTCAAACTTACATATTAAAAAATAGGTATTATTTTTTATTCTAGTTTAATAAGTATTGCAATTAATAATAGTATAGTAACCCTGATACCCTAAATATAAAACCCTAGACCAATCCAATGTTTAAAAAATCAAAGAAATGATTAACTCAACCTTACATGATAATAATAATTTTTATTTTTACATGTTTTAGTTGGATAATACAGTCTTTAGAGACATATTTATTTTTATATCTTTATCTTTTAAACTAAACTTATTTTTGTCCCTGTTATCCCTCTGATACGATCCAAATAAAATTAGATTTAAATTTTGATGTATTTTTTTATAATAAAGTTTAATATTATCGAGTGTATCTGTCAACTTGACCATTAGATCGAGTTGAAATAAGATAATATGTATGGTAGCAATTATTATCCATAGTTTGCAAGGATCCCATATCCATTATAAAATGTTTGTGGTGGCAAGGATGCGTGAAATTGTTTTGTTGTTATTTTCCTTATTTTATAACATATCAATGACTCTAAAGGGGACAATGTAGGAGAGAAAATTCCAGCAATTAAAACACAAAGTTTCCTAGCTCATTTGAAGCATGAAGTTTCAACAAAGGCTCTAAGAAAAGTAAAGGGAGAGTTTCAACCATGCATTAGATTTCAAGGAAGAAGACTTTGTTTTGTGATTTATTTATTTTAGTGTTGAAATTATTAGCTCTGGACTTTCTTCTAATTTAAGCTTTGATTAAATTCGTTAGACATTGTTATAAAAGTTACTGGTTATCGCATTGGCTAGCAACCCAATAGAAATGCATTAAAATTTTGTGGAGGGTGCTATATATTTTAAAGTTATTTAGAGAGTTTTATAGCTGTATGGTTTCACCAACTATGATTATTTAAATAAATATATTTACATGTTACAAACATTCTTTACAGAAACAAAAATCTTGCACCAGCTTATCAAAAATTAACTAATTTCATAGTATCATTTACATATTTCAAGTTCTGAAATACATCGTTATCTCTAAATCCAAGTTCTTTTTCCAATATTTTTGGTTTATAGATGCAAAAATATATCTAAGTGAAAGTTTCAAACTAAATATTCAACTCTCTTGGATTGATTTTTATTTCTGTTCGAGGTTACATAACCACATGATCATGAAAGTCACATAACTTCATCTCTTCCACCTTAAAATGAGCTACCTTAGCACCTTATTGACAAAAGAATTGTCTGCAAGAATCTGATTCTTTGCTCAATGAAGGCACTACAAACAAAGACAAATGACCTCGCTACAATAGCATTTCCATCATATTGGTGAGCTCAACGACACCTCATAGTCACAAGTCTTCCTAGTAAGCAAATTTGGACCATCATAATTGTAGACCAGAACTTAATCTATAAATCCTGTTAGCCAATCGAAAGATTCGCATATGCCGCCCCCTGTTCTTGCATAATCAAAACGCTACAACAGATCGCAGGACTAACACAATCACACAAGACTAATTAAATTCTCAAACCCATTAAGCACTCCCATAGCATACCAGAGATTTAAGTATTGAGACTACTGTTTCCTTCCAGGGACACGTAAGAGAAAGAAGGGGAAAAAAACAATAAGGCAGCAAGCTATTGAAATAAAAACGAATGGTAATAAGAAAGCTTTGAAGTACATATCCCTTGAATTCATAGCTTTGAAAGATGATGCGGTGAACTCATGCCGAATCATTCCCGGACTTGGGTTCTGCCTTAGCCTTGGGAGGGACAGAAGGAGAAGGAGAACCCTCTAATCCCATCTCAGATCTGAGATCATCAATGCTCTGCTCCAACTCATCTATCCTGGTGCCCATGTCATCGAGTGCATTGCAGTCAAGGAAACCTGCGCTTGGTTACATTTGCATCATATTCACATTTAAGCAACATATTCAGAGCATCATCAATTAAATCCATGGTACTTAGAGAAAGTCCACCATTCAAAAAGAAATTTCAAACTAATGTATTTTAAAACATGGAAAACAGCCTTAAATATTCTGTCCAAAAAAATTAATAAAATTTTGATTTCAGCATCACAATAATAACCATGCAAAATGAAGATTTAGGTGTCCAGCCCAGATGGACAAAGAGAGGGGATTTTGAATTGTGCAACTCTGATGTCATGCAATTGAGATTGCAGAGTATCCAAAGTGAAATACCAAGCAGACTTCTCACACATACCATGGAGTACCAGTGAAATTGTTTCATTTCACTGAGATGTAAACTTATCCCCTTAATAAGTATCAAGCTACTCAAATAATAACAGAACTACCCTCCCTATGCATTTAGCAAATGAAATGAGAAAAAGGATATTCTTTGTAATGATAGAGTCAGACATTGTCTGGAACCTGGATTGCTGCAAAAGGGAAAGGTCACCAACTTATGCATCTTCCCTTAGATATGCTAATATCAAATGTAAATCACCACAGATTTTGCAAATAAGGACTCACCATCTGCTGGAGCAAATTTTGCACCTGCATAAAATCGATACAAAAGATCAGCCAAAGCCAAACCTTCAAATACTCTAGCCAGACAACTCCACTATAGCCAGTTCCCACAAATTGGCACGGCATAAAATTTAACCAAATAATACCAAACGAAAGGCACTTTTAACTATACCCTAGCTGTCTTGCTCTAGCACACACTAACTAAAATAAATGCAGGTCAAAATTCAAACCATGAACAGCAATAACCCACGATTTGACACAACTTCCATAGCATAAAATTCCACGATACTTCATACTGAAACATGGGTTTTAAATCTCATTTTCTCAAGAAATCATTCTTACGGCAACACGGAAAAAACCCATAATTTTATTTGATCTAAATTGCATGGATTAAATAAATATTCTTGAAATCGTGTCGAAGAACTTACAAAAGCAGTCATATCAGCTGTGCTTTTTTTCGCATCATCGGCATCATGCCCATCCTGCCAAACGGTAAAAAATCTAACTAAGATATGCTAATTTCGCACTGCAGCAATAGAACACAATATTCTCCGCAAATCTCAAGGTTACAGTAAAATATGAAAAAAATAAACCAGAATTTACATTTAAAAAAAAAACAATTCCTTTTTTTTACTGTAGAAACCCTAATGGAGAATGATACGAAGGGCGGAAATTGCTTGAGATGATAGATTCAGAGAGATTACCATTTTTTTTGCTAGCGTTGTTTTTTAGTGCTCCTTCGAGGGTTGACTTGACGGGACCGAGCTGAGAGTCGAGACGGAAATGAAATTATAGTCCCCAGAAGCCTAGATTAGTTAAACTGTCCCGAGTGAGGCATCGAAATTCGAATAGATGAAATATACTGATAGAACATCTTCGATGACAATAGCCATTTTAAAGATCTAAATTTCTAAAATAATTTTTTGAATAGTATGTAAATGATTTTTTGTGATGTATGCTCTAATGGTAAAGAATTATATTGGAGAACTATTTTTTATATTATTTTAAATAAATTCAATTATTTTGTATATAGTTTAATTATATAATTAATAGGAGTAAGTTATATAATTAAATAATTATTTTTGAAAAACCCTCCAACAATATTTTTTTAATTATATTTAAATTAAAAAAATGAATTTAAATATAATTAAAAGACCCGCAATATTTGAAATTTTAGCTACTTATTTTATGTTTTTCAAGTAATTATATGTTTTTTTTATGACTATTGTATTTGAAGTTAATTAATGTTACTTATTGTCTTTGAGTGTTAGAAAAATTTTAAAAAACAAAATGAACATATTAACAAATAACCAATAGGTTCAAACATAATTAATTAAAATACATTCCATTACAAATAATTGAATCAAATTAATTATAAATTAATACCCCTATTTTTTATGCTAAATATTATTATAATAATTAATAATAATAATAATAATTATTATAATGTAATAATAATTAGTATAAAAACCCACCCCCCGCTTGTTCCCCTTCATTTCAATCACAAATTAAAAAAACCCTACCCATCTTTCTCTTCTCCCTCCAGCCACTGTCGACCCCCCACCCACCCACCGTCCACTCCTCTCCAGTCGGTTTGTTATTCTTGAAGCAAATTCAACATTTACAAGCATACCCAAACCATTGCTCTTTGCAAGAAATCGGGACAGATTCAAATTTATAGAGAACCAATTGACTTATGGGATGGTTGGAGGGAGATTCAGGAAAGGGGAAAACCCATTCATAGAAGAAGCATATCATAGGGTAGCACTGGACCAGCTCATTAGAATAGCAGGGATTGAAGATGATGATTTGCTATTAATGTCTGATGTCGATGAGATCCCTAATGCTCACACAATTAATCTATTGAGGTGGTGTGATTTTGCTGTGATTTTGTTGTGATTTTGTTGCTGTAAATTTGTAGATTTCTGCAACGCAAAATTCTGCCAACATTCCAACGGCTAGTTTGACGGCTATTTTAAATTTTTGCTCCTAGATCAATATATGTAGGAATGCCTTCAGCTAAGAAGAAGAGGCAAAATACCTCCCGGGATGGCTCTCCCATTGGAGAGCAGAAATTGACAAAAACAGCTATATTTTTAAATATTTGGCTTTGGCTCCCGGGATAGCTCCTCCCGTTGGAGATGCCCTTAGCCTCTAAAATTTGGTTTTTGTTTACATTTGTCCCTATAGTTTCAGTTGATCAATGTTATCCTAGTACTTGCAAATATGTAGGGATAACAAAAGGTTGTGTTTCTTTATATACATATCTTATTTATTATCTATCAAGTAAAAAAAAATATATTTATATCTTATCTATCATGTATCTATATGAATATTCATTGTACGACTATTATTTACCATTAATTAAAAAACACACACTTTTGAAGTGTATGTGTATTAAATGATAGAACTATAATTGTTTTACATTAATATTTATATAATACAAATATATATTTTGGGTTAAGTTCAGGTCAAGTTTCAAGTTGATTTTGATCATGTTCATATCCTATTCATTATAGATATTATAGAATAAATTCACTTATTCAAATTGATTTGAATCAATATCCATTAAATTTGATTAAATCATTATCTATACAAATATGACCAAAAGCCCCAACCATACAAGTTAAACCAAGATTGTCAACACCGTTTCGGTTGACGTTTTGTTTTTTCTATTGGTACGGAATGTTTTTGTTTCGGAGCATTTCGGCGTGCCATTTCGGAATTGTACTATTCATATATAATTAATTAATTATATATATGAAAAAATCAAAAACAAATTAAATATAATTTTTATTTTTTATAAAATCAAAGTTAACACAATAATTTTATTTTTTTATAATACAATTTTTATAAAGTTTTTATTGTTTTGATTTTAGTTCTTCTATTTTGAAATTTTTCATAAACAATAATACATATATTGTAAACCCCGGGAAATAAATGTAAGTGTTAAATTAAAGAAATAAATTAAATGAGAAATAAAATAAGTTGAGGGGAGGGTGAAATTGAAATAAATGTAAAGATTATGACTTAAATTATAAGAAGAGAAGACGTGGGGTAAAAATATACATTTAAAAGGAAAAGGGGGGGGGGGGGGGGGGAGATAAGTTAGAGAGAGAGGTTGGAGAGAAAAAGGTAAGAAGGGGTGGTACTCCGAGAACAATATCAACTCCGATCACCGTTGGATCGGGCTGGAATTTGAGTATGTTATGCACCTAACCAGTGCCTAAAATCTGACTGGAGGGATTGTCATTATCGAAAGCCGTTTGAGAAATCCAGTCATCTGAAGATTTCTGGAAAACCCCCTCAAACTCGTCAGAGTCGCCAGCTAGTTCCTCCTCCGTACACCGTTGGATTTCTCTGAAATTTTGGTATGTTGTGCGCCTTACTTGCTACTAAATGTTCACCGGAGGGATCAACCTGGTATTGCTCTGGTGGAGATGAGAATGGTACACTTCAGCAAGGAGATATTGATGCTTAACAGTAGCTCTCCAGTTTAAGGTCAGTCTCCGGTTTAACTCCGATCTTGGTAGATCCAACCGTTGAAATACCCTGAAATTTGAATATGTTGTATATAAAGGGTTTTCTACATATTAACCGTTGGTATTTGATAATTGTCGAGTTAATTGTGATTTATTGCCATTACAATTACTGCTGAGTGTTGTCTTGACAGCAAATTTGTTTGTGTGCTTATATGGGTTCAATGTGTGTTTTCGGTTGGAATTTTGCTGAGGGATTATGAGTTGAAATTTATGATTGCAATGTGTGATTTTGTTGGGATTTTGTTGATGGATTATATACTGAAATTATGATTTCAATGTGTGATTTTGTTGGGATTTTGTTGATGGATTATATGCTGAAATTATGATTTCAATGTGTGATTTTGTTGGGATTTTGTTGATGGATTATATGCTGAAAATTATGATTTCAATATGTGATTTTGTTGGGATTTTGTTGATGGATTATATGCTGAAATTATGATTTCAATGTGGGATTTTGTTGATGGATTATATGCTGAAATTATGATTTCAATGTGGGATTTTGTTGGGATTTTGTTGATGGATTATATGCTGAAATTATGATTTCAATGTGGGATTTTGTTGGGATTTTGTTGATGGATTATATGCTGAAATTTATGGTTACAATGTGTGGTTTGTTGGGATTTTATTGAATGATTATGTGCTGAAATATATGGGTTCAATGTGTGTTTTCGGTTGGAATTTTGTTGAGGGATTATGAGTTGAAATTTATGATTGCAATGTGTGATTTTGTTGGGATTTTGTTGATGGATTTTATGCTGAAATTTATGGTTACAATGTGTGGTTTGTTGGGATTTTATTGAATGATTATGTGCTGAAATATATGGGTTCAATGTGTGTTTTCGGTTGGAATTTTGTTGAGGGATTATGAGTTGAAATTTATGATTGCAATGTGTGATTTTGTTGGGATTTTGTTGATGGATTATATGCTGAAATTTATGGTTACAATATGTGGTTTGTTGGGATTTTATTGAATGATTATGTGCTGAAATTTATGGGTTCAATGTGTGTTTTCGGTTGGAATTTTGTTGAGGGATTATGTGTTGAAATTTATGATTCCAATGTGTGATTTTGTTGAAATAAGTATGGTGACGAATGTGAAATTGAAAATAGGAATATACTGATTTTGTGGACAGTGATGTCGCAGGCGGTGCAGTCGGGATTGAACCATCGTCCAGACAAGAACAACCCAGAAGTAGAGCAGGTAGGTGACTTGCACCTTCCTTTTTCATACATTGAATAAGGAAATACTTTAACATGAATATTACTCTATTGTGTAAGAATCTATATTAGATTGTAGAAAGCGTAAATGTTGATGAACGATTGATTAGCTTCGGCTAATGGCATCCGAATGGATGACCGGGATGAATGATTGATTAGCTTAATGGCATCCGAATGGATGACCGGGATGAATGATTGATTAGCTTTGGCTAATGGCATCCGAATGGATGACCGGGATGAATGATTAATGGCATCCGAATGGATGACCGGGACGAATGATTGATTAGCTGTGGCTAATGGCATCTGAAAAGGATGACCTGGGTGAATGAATGAATAACCTCAGTAAATATGCCTTAAGAGGAGAGATGGATTATTATTTATGGTTGTGTTGAGGACGATGTTTAAGATTTTGTAGACCCAGGATGATTGGAACGAGATTTATTTTAAGGGTTCGGTTACTGTTTGGAATTGTTATTGTTTGATCTGTAACTTTTTGATCTGTTATTGTTTCTAGACTGTTACTGTTAGTGTTTGAGACATGTTACTGTTAAATTGATGCATTTATATGCATTACAAGCTATTTGTACCAAGTACATGAAGAAATTATAAATGTTAATGCCTCCTGTAACTGTCAGACCATTTAGTTATCATTATTATTATCATTAAGTAATTACATTTTCTTAAATGTTTTGTATTGCTGTAGGGACGTCACATCCACGAGATGCCTAAGGAACCCGATACACGGGAACCTACTTTTGGAAGAATCATGAAGATGCATTCTAAATCACAATGTATTTTGTGTGAATCAATGTACTGAACACATAACTTTTATTAGACCTTTTTGTGTAATTTCGTAATGGCTATTAGTAGTATAGGAA
Organism: Salix arbutifolia; assembly: GCA_025169955.1. Lineage (NCBI taxonomy): Eukaryota > Viridiplantae > Streptophyta > Magnoliopsida > Malpighiales > Salicaceae > Salix > Salix arbutifolia. The sequence continues at coordinate 16,549,241 of CM045905.1, read as the reverse complement.
TGCAACCTCATGTTCATGTATGTATATTTTTAATATGAATTTCTAATTATGCAACCATAACACTACCTGTTTATGTAAGATCCACTTTTAATGAAATGTTGATGGTACGGATGGTATTCTGATGATGTGAGGTAATCAGGTTCGTTGATTTCCGGTACCATAGAAAAAAAAATCCGGGTTGTTATAGTTGGTATCAGAGCACCTGGTCTTGATCCTGAGGATCAATGATAATGGCATTGTTGTGGTGATTTTTGAAAGGTATTATAAGATGGTTCGAACCAGACGGCAAGCTAGGACTGACCCAACCCCTACATGAGGGAGGGGGTCAAGTTTACATTATGACAGTATGAAGCGGATTCCGTGGTAGATACTACATTTTATATACCCGCGGTATTGGTTCATTCCGAGAGGAGAGAGCCAACAGGAGGTCAGGAAAATTCTACTTCTCGACGGGTAGATGTGCCTCCAGCGGAGGCATTTGAAGGCGAGCGACAAATCAATATATTGCAAGTTGGGCCGGGCTGTTACAGGTACAATACAGTTAAATACAATGCAAGATTTTACTTTAATTGATTATGGAGCTAGTCAGTCATTTGTATTATGTAGAATTGTGGAATGATTGCATGTGGCGCCTCACAAGTTGCGAATAGGGGTGATAATTAGTACCCCTTTAGAAGAAAGCATGAATATTGATAATATCTATAGAGGAGTTAAACTATATATTGAAGGGTTGGGATTGAGTGTAGACCTTATGTCATTAGAATTATATGACTTTGACTTGATTTTTGGGCATGGATGGGTTAAGCAAACATAAGGCATAAGTGGATTGTTTTACCAAAACAGTGACTCTCTAGGGGGTAGGAAATAGGAATGTTGTATTTAAAGGAGAGAGAAAAGTTCTTCCAAACTGTGTGATTTCATTCTTAAGGGCTAGAAGGTTAATGAGGAAGGGTTGTCCTATTTGGTTAACTCATGTAATATATATATAAAAAAAACAAGTATCCACTTCCATGAATAGATGAATTGTTTGATCAGTTAAAGGGTGCTAAGGTATTCTCTAAGATAGATTTGAGGTCGGGGTATCATCAATTGAGAATTAAAGAACAAGATATTCAGAAGACAACATTCAGAACCGTTATGGACATTACGAGTTCTTAGTGATGCCTTTTGGGTTGACTAATGCACCAGCGATGTTCATAGATTTGATGAATCGAGTATTTTCACCTTACTTGGATCAATATATGGTGGAATTTATCGATGATATCTTGGTATATTCTAGTTCATATTCAGAACATGAACAACATTTGCGGGTCGTGTTACAGACTTTGAGGGAGAATAAATTGTATGCAAAGCTAGATAAGTGTGAGTTTTGGCTCAAGTGGTATTTTTGGGCCATGTGATTTCTGCAGAAGGAATATTCGTGGATCCAAAGAAGGTAGAGGTTGTGTAATAATGGGAGAGGCCTACTAATGTGATAGAAATTTGAAGTTTCTTGGGTCTCGCAGGATATTACCGGAGGTTTAGGGAGGGGTCTCCACCATAGCATCACCTTTGACCAGACTCTGGGATGTGTACGGATGCAACATGATTGTGTAATTGCTTATATATCCAGGCAATTAAAGCCACATGAGTAGAATTATCCAATTTATGACCTGGAACTTGCAGCGGTAGTGGTTGCCCTAAGAATATGGAGACAATTTTTGTGTGGGTCACAACTGCAAATCTTCTCAGATCATAAGAGTTTGAAATATTTGATGTCGCAGAAAGAGTTAAACATGCGCCAAAGAAGATGGGTGGAGTTAATAAAATATTATGATTGTGTGATTGACTACCATCCTGGTAAGGCTAACATTGTAGCAGACACTTTAAGTAGAAAGGGTAAAGTAATTATGAATAACATGGAAATTAAGAGACAAGGAAGTATAGTGGAAATGAGAAAAATGGACTTGTGGCTAAGTCTGGGTCCTGAAGGGTCATTGTTAGCCAGTTAAAAATCTGATCTGTACTTCGAGATAAAGTTTTGGGAGGCTCAACCAGTAATGAGAAGGTAAGGAAGGTCAAAGGGAATGTGAACCAAGGTATAGAAAAGTCCTTTCAGGTGTTATCTGATGGACTAATAGCTATGGGAAGATGAATTTATTTGCCCAATAATGAGATCTTTAAAGATGAGGTATTGAGAGAAGCTCATGAATCCCGTTTTGCTACCATCCTGGAAGTACAACGATGTATAGGGATTTAAAGGAATGTTATTGGTGGCCAAATATGAAGAGGGAAATAACAGAAATTGTGTCGAGTTGTGGGATTTGTCAACAAGTGAAGATAGAACACCGGAAACCTACAAGGAAGTTGCAGTTGTTATCAATTTCCAGAATGGAAATGGGAGGATATCTCTGTGGATTTTGTGATAGGATTACCCAAGGGAAAGAAAGGTAATGATGCCATATGGGTTATTGTGGATCGACTATCGAAGTCTTTTGTTTTTGCTTATGAGAACGACAGACTCAATGGATAAACTTGCAAAATTGCACATAAATGAAGTGGTCAGACTCCATGGGGTACCGGTATCGATTGTCTCTGGCCGGGATCCAAGGTTCACATCGAGACTATGGCCTAGTTCACAATGGGTTTTAGGAACAAAGTTAAATCTAAATCTAAACACGGAATTTCATCCACAGACGGATGGGCAGTGGGAGAGAACCATTCAAACTCTTGAGGATCTTTTAAGGTCTTGTGTACTGGAAATTGGTGGAAATTGGGAAGATCACTTCCCATTGGTAGAATTTACTTGTAATAGTAGTTATCAAACTACTATTGGTATGGCTCCATATGAAGCATTGTACGGGCGGAAGTGTCGTACCTAAATTTGTTGGGATGAAATAGGGCAAAGGAAGCTGTTAGGACCCGAAATGGTACAACAGGTAATTGACAGGGTACAAGTGATTATAAAGAGGATTTAACCATGGAAGTTAAGCCCATCCAGATTTTAGATCGGGATGTAATGATACTAAGGAATAAGAGAGTTACATTGGGGAGAGTATTATGGAGAAGCTCACAAATAGAGAAAGAAATGTGGAAAAGAGAGTCTGAGATAAAGAATAAGTATTCGCATTTATTACCTGAAATAGGTATTTAATTTAATTTCGAGGACGAAATTTCTAATAGGAGGGGAGAATGTAAACTCCGGGAAATAAATGTAAGTGTTAAATTAAAGAAATAAATTGAATGAGAAATAAAATAAGTTGAGGGGAAGGGAGGGTGAAATTGAAATAAATGTAAAGATTATGACTTAAATTATAAGAAGAGAAGAGGTGGGGTAAAAATAGAGATTTAAAAGGAAAAAGGGGGGGGGGGAGATAAGTTAGAAAGAGAGGTTGGAGAGAAAAAGGTGAGAAGGGGTGGTACTCCGAGAAAAATATCTCCTCCGACCACCGTTGGATCGGGCTGGAATTTGGGTATGTTATGCACCTAACCAGTGTCTAAAATCTGACCGGAGGGATTGTTATTATCTGAACCCGTTTGAGAAATCCAGTCATCTGAAGATTTCTGGAAAAACCCCTCAAACTCGTCAGAGTCGCCAGCTAGTTCCTCCTCCGTCCACCGTTGGATTTCTCTGAAATTTTGGTATGTTGTGCACCTTACTTGCTACTAAATGTTCACCGGAGGGATCAACCTGGTATTTCTCTGGTGGAGACGTGTAATCTTTTGAACAATATAGCAAAATCTGTTTCCTCGGCCAGTCAGAGCTGCCAGCTGGTTTGCCTTTATTGCACCGTTGGATCAATCTGAAATTTGGGTATGTGGTGCGTATGAGTGTTATTCATGTGTTGAACGGTGGAGAGGAGAATGGTACACTTAAGCAAGGAGATATTGATGCTTAACAGTAGCTCTCTAGTTTAAGGTCAGTCTCCTATTTAACTCCGATCTTGGTAGATCCAACCGTTGAAATACCCTGAAATTTGAATATGTTGTATATAAAGGGTTTTCTACATATTAACCGTTGGTATTTGATAATTGTCGAGTTAATTGTGATTTATTGCCATTACAATTACTGCTGAGTGCTGTCTTGACAACAAATTTGTTTGTGTGCTTATATGGGTTCAATGTGTGTTTTCGGTTGGAATTTTGTTGAGGGATTATGAGTTGAAATTTATGATTGCAATGTGTGATTTTGTTGGGATTTTGTTGATGGATTATATGCTGAAATTATGATTTCAATGTGTGATTTTGTTGGGATTTTGTTGATGGATTATATGCTGAAATTATGATTTCAATGTGTGATTTTGTTGGGATTTTGTTGATGGATTATATGCTGAAATTTATGGTTACAATGTGTGGTTTGTTGGGATTTTATTGAATGATTATGTGCTGAAATTTATGGGTTCAATGTGTGTTTTCGGTTGGAATTTTGTTGAGGGATTATGTGTTGAAATTTATGATTCCAATGTGTGATTTTGTTGAAATAAGTATGGTGACGAATGTGAAATTGAAAATAGGAATATACTGATTTTGTGGACAGTGATGTCGCAGGCGGTTGCAGTCGGGATTGAACCATCGTCCAGACAAGAACAACCCAGAAGTAGAGCAGGTAGGTGACTTGCACCTTCCTTTTTCATACATTGAATAAGGAAATACTTTAACATGAATATTACTCTATTGTGTAAGAATCTATATTAGATTGTAGAAAGCGTAAATGTTGATGAACGATTGATTAGCTTCGGCTAATG
>CM045905.1:16524037-16544417 GCA_025169955.1 Salix arbutifolia | reverse complement strand
CAGAGCGTCAATGTAATGAAAGCAAAGGAAACATGTGGAGGAGCATCAGTCCAGCCATGAACCTCACGCTTTGAGAGCTGTGGCTACACTGGATGGCTGGCCCAGCTGGCTAGCAAGATTGGCTTTGAACTTTCGTACACGTCTAAACTCTATTCGCCATCTCTTTGACATTTTGATAACAGCACCGACAGATAAATTTAAACAGCATTTGATTATTGCTTTGGAATAAGAAATGTAAAAATAATGAAAACAAAATAAGAGATAAAGATGTGATTTTGTTTGATAATGATATTTAAAACCTATGAATCATATTTGGTTAATAGTAAGCAAAACATAATAATAATAATAATAATAATAGTAATAATATAAAAAACTATTTTACTTTCAATATGCATCACTCTCAAACTTACATATTAAAAAATAGGTATTATTTTTTATTCTAGTTTAATAAGTATTGCAATTAATAATAGTATAGTAACCCTGATACCCTAAATATAAAACCCTAGACCAATCCAATGTTTAAAAAATCAAAGAAATGATTAACTCAACCTTACATGATAATAATAATTTTTATTTTTACATGTTTTAGTTGGATAATACAGTCTTTAGAGACATATTTATTTTTATATCTTTATCTTTTAAACTAAACTTATTTTTGTCCCTGTTATCCCTCTGATACGATCCAAATAAAATTAGATTTAAATTTTGATGTATTTTTTTATAATAAAGTTTAATATTATCGAGTGTATCTGTCAACTTGACCATTAGATCGAGTTGAAATAAGATAATATGTATGGTAGCAATTATTATCCATAGTTTGCAAGGATCCCATATCCATTATAAAATGTTTGTGGTGGCAAGGATGCGTGAAATTGTTTTTGTTGTTATTTTCCTTATTTTATAACATATCAATGACTCTAAAGGGGACAATGTAGGAGAGAAAATTCCAGCAATTAAAACACAAAGTTTCCTAGCTCATTTGAAGCATGAAGTTTCAACAAAGGCTCTAAGAAAAGTAAAGGGAGAGTTTCAACCATGCATTAGATTTCAGGAAGAAGACTTTGTTTTGTGATTTATTTATTTTAGTGTTGAAATTATTAGCTCTGGACTTTCTTCTAATTTAAGCTTTGATTAAATTCGTTAGACATTGTTATAAAAGTTACTGGTTATCGCATTGGCTAGCAACCCAATAGAAATGCATTAAAATTTTGTGGAGGGTGCTATATATTTTAAAGTTATTTAGAGAGTTTTATAGCTGTATGGTTTCACCAACTATGATTATTTAAATAAATATATTTACATGTTACAAACATTCTTTACAGAAACAAAAATCTTGCACCAGCTTATCAAAAATTAAACTAATTTCATAGTATCATTTACATATTTCAAGTTCTGAAATACATCGTTATCTCTAAATCCAAGTTCTTTTTCCATATTTTTGGTTTATAGATGCAAAAATATATCTAAGTGAAAGTTTCAAACTAAATATTCAACTCTCTTGGATTGATTTTTATTTCTGTTCGAGGTTACATAACCACATGATCATGAAAGTCACATAACTTCATCTCTTCCACCTTAAAATGAGCTACCTTAGCACCTTATTGACAAAAGAATTGTCTGCAAGAATCTGATTCTTTGCTCAATGAAGGCACTACAAACAAAGACAAATGACCTCGCTACAATAGCATTTCCATCATATTGGTGAGCTCAACGACACCTCATAGTCACAAGTCTTCCTAGTAAGCAAATTTGGACCATCATAATTGTAGACCAGAACTTAATCTATAAATCCTGTTAGCCAATCGAAAGATTCGCATATGCCGCCCCCTGTTCTTGCATAATCAAAACGCTACAACAGATCGCAGGACTAACACAATCACACAAGACTAATTAAATTCTCAAACCCATTAAGCACTCCCATAGCATACCAGAGATTTAAGTATTGAGACTACTGTTTCCTTCCAGGGACACGTAAGAGAAAGAAGGGGAAAAAAACAATAAGGCAGCAAGCTATTGAAATAAAAACGAATGGTAATAAGAAAGCTTTGAAGTACATATCCCTTGAATTCATAGCTTTGAAAGATGATGCGGTGAACTCATGCCGAATCATTCCCGGACTTGGGTTCTGCCTTAGCCTTGGGAGGGACAGAAGGAGAAGGAGAACCCTCTAATCCCATCTCAGATCTGAGATCATCAATGCTCTGCTCCAACTCATCTATCCTGGTGCCCATGTCATCGAGTGCATTGCAGTCAAGGAAACCTGCGCTTGGTTACATTTGCATCATATTCACATTTAAGCAACATATTCAGAGCATCATCAATTAAATCCATGGTACTTAGAGAAAGTCCACCATTCAAAAAGAAATTTCAAACTAATGTATTTTAAAACATGGAAAACAGCCTTAAATATTCTGTCCAAAAAAATTAATAAAATTTTGATTTCAGCATCACAATAATAACCATGCAAAATGAAGATTTAGGTGTCCAGCCCAGATGGACAAAGAGAGGGGATTTTGAATTGTGCAACTCTGATGTCATGCAATTGAGATTGCAGAGTATCCAAAGTGAAATACCAAGCAGACTTCTCACACATACCATGGAGTACCAGTGAAATTGTTTCATTTCACTGAGATGTAAACTTATCCCCTTAATAAGTATCAAGCTACTCAAATAATAACAGAACTACCCTCCCTATGCATTTAGCAAATGAAATGAGAAAAAGGATATTCTTTGTAATGATAGAGTCAGACATTGTCTGGAACCTGGATTGCTGCAAAAGGGAAAGGTCACCAACTTATGCATCTTCCCTTAGATATGCTAATATCAAATGTAAATCACCACAGATTTTGCAAATAAGGACTCACCATCTGCTGGAGCAAATTTTGCACCTGCATAAAATCGATACAAAAGATCAGCCAAAGCCAAACCTTCAAATACTCTAGCCAGACAACTCCACTATAGCCAGTTCCCACAAATTGGCACGGCATAAAATTTAACCAAATAATACCAAACGAAAGGCACTTTTAACTATACCCTAGCTGTCTTGCTCTAGCACACACTAACTAAAATAAATGCAGGTCAAAATTCAAACCATGAACAGCAATAACCCACGATTTGACACAACTTCCATAGCATAAAATTCCACGATACTTCATACTGAAACATGGGTTTTAAATCTCATTTTCTCAAGAAATCATTCTTACGGCAACACGGAAAAAACCCATAATTTTATTTGATCTAAATTGCATGGATTAAATAAATATTCTTGAAATCGTGTCGAAGAACTTACAAAAGCAGTCATATCAGCTGTGCTTTTTTTCGCATCATCGGCATCATGCCCATCCTGCCAAACGGTAAAAAATCTAACTAAGATATGCTAATTTCGCACTGCAGCAATAGAACACAATATTCTCCGCAAATCTCAAGGTTACAGTAAAATATGAAAAAAATAAACCAGAATTTACATTTAAAAAAAAAACAATTCCTTTTTTTTACTGTAGAAACCCTAATGGAGAATGATACGAAGGGCGGAAATTGCTTGAGATGATAGATTCAGAGAGATTACCATTTTTTTTGCTAGCGTTGTTTTTTAGTGCTCCTTCGAGGGTTGACTTGACGGGACCGAGCTGAGAGTCGAGACGGAAATGAAATTATAGTCCCCAGAAGCCTAGATTAGTTAAACTGTCCCGAGTGAGGCATCGAAATTCGAATAGATGAAATATACTGATAGAACATCTTCGATGACAATAGCCATTTTAAAGATCTAAATTTCTAAAATAATTTTTTGAATAGTATGTAAATGATTTTTTGTGATGTATGCTCTAATGGTAAAGAATTATATTGGAGAACTATTTTTTATATTATTTTAAATAAATTCAATTATTTTGTATATAGTTTAATTATATAATTAATAGGAGTAAGTTATATAATTAAATAATTATTTTTGAAAAACCCTCCAACAATATTTTTTTAATTATATTTAAATTAAAAAAATGAATTTAAATATAATTAAAAGACCCGCAATATTTGAAATTTTAGCTACTTATTTTATGTTTTTCAAGTAATTATATGTTTTTTTTATGACTATTGTATTTGAAGTTAATTAATGTTACTTATTGTCTTTGAGTGTTAGAAAAATTTTAAAAAACAAAATGAACATATTAACAAATAACCAATAGGTTCAAACATAATTAATTAAAATACATTCCATTACAAATAATTGAATCAAATTAATTATAAATTAATACCCCTATTTTTTATGCTAAATATTATTATAATAATTAATAATAATAATAATAATTATTATAATGTAATAATAATTAGTATAAAAACCCACCCCCCGCTTGTTCCCCTTCATTTCAATCACAAATTAAAAAAACCCTACCCATCTTTCTCTTCTCCCTCCAGCCACTGTCGACCCCCCACCCACCCACCGTCCACTCCTCTCCAGTCGGTTTGTTATTCTTGAAGCAAATTCAACATTTACAAGCATACCCAAACCATTGCTCTTTGCAAGAAATCGGGACAGATTCAAATTTATAGAGAACCAATTGACTTATGGGATGGTTGGAGGGAGATTCAGGAAAGGGGAAAACCCATTCATAGAAGAAGCATATCATAGGGTAGCACTGGACCAGCTCATTAGAATAGCAGGGATTGAAGATGATGATTTGCTATTAATGTCTGATGTCGATGAGATCCCTAATGCTCACACAATTAATCTATTGAGGTGGTGTGATTTTGCTGTGATTTTGTTGTGATTTTGTTGCTGTAAATTTGTAGATTTCTGCAACGCAAAATTCTGCCAACATTCCAACGGCTAGTTTGACGGCTATTTTAAATTTTTGCTCCTAGATCAATATATGTAGGAATGCCTTCAGCTAAGAAGAAGAGGCAAAATACCTCCCGGGATGGCTCTCCCATTGGAGAGCAGAAATTGACAAAAACAGCTATATTTTTAAATATTTGGCTTTGGCTCCCGGGATAGCTCCTCCCGTTGGAGATGCCCTTAGCCTCTAAAATTTGGTTTTTGTTTACATTTGTCCCTATAGTTTCAGTTGATCAATGTTATCCTAGTACTTGCAAATATGTAGGGATAACAAAAGGTTGTGTTTCTTTATATACATATCTTATTTATTATCTATCAAGTAAAAAAAAATATATTTATATCTTATCTATCATGTATCTATATGAATATTCATTGTACGACTATTATTTACCATTAATTAAAAAACACACACTTTTGAAGTGTATGTGTATTAAATGATAGAACTATAATTGTTTTACATTAATATTTATATAATACAAATATATATTTTGGGTTAAGTTCAGGTCAAGTTTCAAGTTGATTTTGATCATGTTCATATCCTATTCATTATAGATATTATAGAATAAATTCACTTATTCAAATTGATTTGAATCAATATCCATTAAATTTGATTAAATCATTATCTATACAAATATGACCAAAAGCCCCAACCATACAAGTTAAACCAAGATTGTCAACACCGTTTCGGTTGACGTTTTGTTTTTTCTATTGGTACGGAATGTTTTTGTTTCGGAGCATTTCGGCGTGCCATTTCGGAATTGTACTATTCATATATAATTAATTAATTATATATATGAAAAAATCAAAAACAAATTAAATATAATTTTTATTTTTTATAAAATCAAAGTTAACACAATAATTTTATTTTTTTATAATACAATTTTTATAAAGTTTTTATTGTTTTGATTTTAGTTCTTCTATTTTGAAATTTTTCATAAACAATAATACATATATTGTAAACCCCGGGAAATAAATGTAAGTGTTAAATTAAAGAAATAAATTAAATGAGAAATAAAATAAGTTGAGGGGAGGGTGAAATTGAAATAAATGTAAAGATTATGACTTAAATTATAAGAAGAGAAGACGTGGGGTAAAAATATACATTTAAAAGGAAAAGGGGGGGGGGGGGGGGGGAGATAAGTTAGAGAGAGAGGTTGGAGAGAAAAAGGTAAGAAGGGGTGGTACTCCGAGAACAATATCAACTCCGATCACCGTTGGATCGGGCTGGAATTTGAGTATGTTATGCACCTAACCAGTGCCTAAAATCTGACTGGAGGGATTGTCATTATCGAAAGCCGTTTGAGAAATCCAGTCATCTGAAGATTTCTGGAAAACCCCCTCAAACTCGTCAGAGTCGCCAGCTAGTTCCTCCTCCGTACACCGTTGGATTTCTCTGAAATTTTGGTATGTTGTGCGCCTTACTTGCTACTAAATGTTCACCGGAGGGATCAACCTGGTATTGCTCTGGTGGAGATGAGAATGGTACACTTCAGCAAGGAGATATTGATGCTTAACAGTAGCTCTCCAGTTTAAGGTCAGTCTCCGGTTTAACTCCGATCTTGGTAGATCCAACCGTTGAAATACCCTGAAATTTGAATATGTTGTATATAAAGGGTTTTCTACATATTAACCGTTGGTATTTGATAATTGTCGAGTTAATTGTGATTTATTGCCATTACAATTACTGCTGAGTGTTGTCTTGACAGCAAATTTGTTTGTGTGCTTATATGGGTTCAATGTGTGTTTTCGGTTGGAATTTTGCTGAGGGATTATGAGTTGAAATTTATGATTGCAATGTGTGATTTTGTTGGGATTTTGTTGATGGATTATATACTGAAATTATGATTTCAATGTGTGATTTTGTTGGGATTTTGTTGATGGATTATATGCTGAAATTATGATTTCAATGTGTGATTTTGTTGGGATTTTGTTGATGGATTATATGCTGAAAATTATGATTTCAATATGTGATTTTGTTGGGATTTTGTTGATGGATTATATGCTGAAATTATGATTTCAATGTGGGATTTTGTTGATGGATTATATGCTGAAATTATGATTTCAATGTGGGATTTTGTTGGGATTTTGTTGATGGATTATATGCTGAAATTATGATTTCAATGTGGGATTTTGTTGGGATTTTGTTGATGGATTATATGCTGAAATTTATGGTTACAATGTGTGGTTTGTTGGGATTTTATTGAATGATTATGTGCTGAAATATATGGGTTCAATGTGTGTTTTCGGTTGGAATTTTGTTGAGGGATTATGAGTTGAAATTTATGATTGCAATGTGTGATTTTGTTGGGATTTTGTTGATGGATTTTATGCTGAAATTTATGGTTACAATGTGTGGTTTGTTGGGATTTTATTGAATGATTATGTGCTGAAATATATGGGTTCAATGTGTGTTTTCGGTTGGAATTTTGTTGAGGGATTATGAGTTGAAATTTATGATTGCAATGTGTGATTTTGTTGGGATTTTGTTGATGGATTATATGCTGAAATTTATGGTTACAATATGTGGTTTGTTGGGATTTTATTGAATGATTATGTGCTGAAATTTATGGGTTCAATGTGTGTTTTCGGTTGGAATTTTGTTGAGGGATTATGTGTTGAAATTTATGATTCCAATGTGTGATTTTGTTGAAATAAGTATGGTGACGAATGTGAAATTGAAAATAGGAATATACTGATTTTGTGGACAGTGATGTCGCAGGCGGTGCAGTCGGGATTGAACCATCGTCCAGACAAGAACAACCCAGAAGTAGAGCAGGTAGGTGACTTGCACCTTCCTTTTTCATACATTGAATAAGGAAATACTTTAACATGAATATTACTCTATTGTGTAAGAATCTATATTAGATTGTAGAAAGCGTAAATGTTGATGAACGATTGATTAGCTTCGGCTAATGGCATCCGAATGGATGACCGGGACGAATGATTGATTAGCTTAATGGCATCCGAATGGATGACCGGGATGAATGATTGATTAGCTTCGGCTAATGGCATCCGAATGGATGACCGGGATGAATGATTGATTAGCTTTGGCTAATGGCATCCGAATGGATGACCGGGACGAATGATTGATTAGTTGTGGCTAATGGCATCTGAAAAGGATGACCTTGGTGAATGAATGAATAACCTCAGTAAATATGCCTTAAGAGGATAGATGGGTTATTATTTATGGTTGTGTTGAGGACGATGTTTAAGATTTTGTAGACCCAGGATGATTGGAACGAGATTTATTTTAAGGGTTCGGTTACTGTTTGGAATTGTTATTGTTTGATCTGTTACTTTTTGATCTGTTACTGTTTCTAGACTGTTACTGTTAGTGTTTGAGACATGTTACTGTTAAATTGATGCATTTATATGCATTACAAGCTATTTGTACCAAGTACATGAAGAAATTATAAATGTTAATGCCTCCTGTAACTGTCAGACCATTTAGTTACCATTATTACTATCATTAAGTAATTACATTTTCTTAAATGTTTTGTATTGCTGTAGGAACGTCACATCCACGAGATGCCTAAGGAACCCGATACACGGGAACCTACTTTTGGAAGAATCATGTAGATGCATTTTAAATCACAATGTATTTTATGTGAATCAATGTACTGAACACATAACTTTTATTAGACCTTTTTTGTGTAATTTCGTAATGGCTATTAGTAGTATAAGAATGCAACCTCATGTTCATGTATGTATATTTTTAATATGAATTTCTAATTATGCAACCATAACACTACCTGTTTATGTAAGATCCACTTTTAATGAAATGTTGATGGTACGGATGGTATTCTGATGATGTGAGGTAATCAGGTTCGTTGATTTCCGGTACCATAGAAAAAAAAATCCGGGTTGTTATAGTTGGTATCAGAGCACCTGGTCTTGATCCTGAGGATCAATGATAATGGCATTGTTGTGGTGATTTTTGAAAGGTATTATAAGATGGTTCGAACCAGACGGCAAGCTAGGACTGACCCAACCCCTACATGAGGGAGGGGGTCAAGTTTACATTATGACAGTATGAAGCGGATTCCGTGGTAGATACTACATTTTATATACCCGCGGTATTGGTTCATTCCGAGAGGAGAGAGCCAACAGGAGGTCAGGAAAATTCTACTTCTCGACGGGTAGATGTGCCTCCAGCGGAGGCATTTGAAGGCGAGCGACAAATCAATATATTGCAAGTTGGGCCGGGCTGTTACAGGTACAATACAGTTAAATACAATGCAAGATTTTACTTTAATTGATTATGGAGCTAGTCAGTCATTTGTATTATGTAGAATTGTGGAATGATTGCATGTGGCGCCTCACAAGTTGCGAATAGGGGTGATAATTAGTACCCCTTTAGAAGAAAGCATGAATATTGATAATATCTATAGAGGAGTTAAACTATATATTGAAGGGTTGGGATTGAGTGTAGACCTTATGTCATTAGAATTATATGACTTTGACTTGATTTTTGGGCATGGATGGGTTAAGCAAACATAAGGCATAAGTGGATTGTTTTACCAAAACAGTGACTCTCTAGGGGGTAGGAAATAGGAATGTTGTATTTAAAGGAGAGAGAAAAGTTCTTCCAAACTGTGTGATTTCATTCTTAAGGGCTAGAAGGTTAATGAGGAAGGGTTGTCCTATTTGGTTAACTCATGTAATATATATATAAAAAAAACAAGTATCCACTTCCATGAATAGATGAATTGTTTGATCAGTTAAAGGGTGCTAAGGTATTCTCTAAGATAGATTTGAGGTCGGGGTATCATCAATTGAGAATTAAAGAACAAGATATTCAGAAGACAACATTCAGAACCGTTATGGACATTACGAGTTCTTAGTGATGCCTTTTGGGTTGACTAATGCACCAGCGATGTTCATAGATTTGATGAATCGAGTATTTTCACCTTACTTGGATCAATATATGGTGGAATTTATCGATGATATCTTGGTATATTCTAGTTCATATTCAGAACATGAACAACATTTGCGGGTCGTGTTACAGACTTTGAGGGAGAATAAATTGTATGCAAAGCTAGATAAGTGTGAGTTTTGGCTCAAGTGGTATTTTTGGGCCATGTGATTTCTGCAGAAGGAATATTCGTGGATCCAAAGAAGGTAGAGGTTGTGTAATAATGGGAGAGGCCTACTAATGTGATAGAAATTTGAAGTTTCTTGGGTCTCGCAGGATATTACCGGAGGTTTAGGGAGGGGTCTCCACCATAGCATCACCTTTGACCAGACTCTGGGATGTGTACGGATGCAACATGATTGTGTAATTGCTTATATATCCAGGCAATTAAAGCCACATGAGTAGAATTATCCAATTTATGACCTGGAACTTGCAGCGGTAGTGGTTGCCCTAAGAATATGGAGACAATTTTTGTGTGGGTCACAACTGCAAATCTTCTCAGATCATAAGAGTTTGAAATATTTGATGTCGCAGAAAGAGTTAAACATGCGCCAAAGAAGATGGGTGGAGTTAATAAAATATTATGATTGTGTGATTGACTACCATCCTGGTAAGGCTAACATTGTAGCAGACACTTTAAGTAGAAAGGGTAAAGTAATTATGAATAACATGGAAATTAAGAGACAAGGAAGTATAGTGGAAATGAGAAAAATGGACTTGTGGCTAAGTCTGGGTCCTGAAGGGTCATTGTTAGCCAGTTAAAAATCTGATCTGTACTTCGAGATAAAGTTTTGGGAGGCTCAACCAGTAATGAGAAGGTAAGGAAGGTCAAAGGGAATGTGAACCAAGGTATAGAAAAGTCCTTTCAGGTGTTATCTGATGGACTAATAGCTATGGGAAGATGAATTTATTTGCCCAATAATGAGATCTTTAAAGATGAGGTATTGAGAGAAGCTCATGAATCCCGTTTTGCTACCATCCTGGAAGTACAACGATGTATAGGGATTTAAAGGAATGTTATTGGTGGCCAAATATGAAGAGGGAAATAACAGAAATTGTGTCGAGTTGTGGGATTTGTCAACAAGTGAAGATAGAACACCGGAAACCTACAAGGAAGTTGCAGTTGTTATCAATTTCCAGAATGGAAATGGGAGGATATCTCTGTGGATTTTGTGATAGGATTACCCAAGGGAAAGAAAGGTAATGATGCCATATGGGTTATTGTGGATCGACTATCGAAGTCTTTTGTTTTTGCTTATGAGAACGACAGACTCAATGGATAAACTTGCAAAATTGCACATAAATGAAGTGGTCAGACTCCATGGGGTACCGGTATCGATTGTCTCTGGCCGGGATCCAAGGTTCACATCGAGACTATGGCCTAGTTCACAATGGGTTTTAGGAACAAAGTTAAATCTAAATCTAAACACGGAATTTCATCCACAGACGGATGGGCAGTGGGAGAGAACCATTCAAACTCTTGAGGATCTTTTAAGGTCTTGTGTACTGGAAATTGGTGGAAATTGGGAAGATCACTTCCCATTGGTAGAATTTACTTGTAATAGTAGTTATCAAACTACTATTGGTATGGCTCCATATGAAGCATTGTACGGGCGGAAGTGTCGTACCTAAATTTGTTGGGATGAAATAGGGCAAAGGAAGCTGTTAGGACCCGAAATGGTACAACAGGTAATTGACAGGGTACAAGTGATTATAAAGAGGATTTAACCATGGAAGTTAAGCCCATCCAGATTTTAGATCGGGATGTAATGATACTAAGGAATAAGAGAGTTACATTGGGGAGAGTATTATGGAGAAGCTCACAAATAGAGAAAGAAATGTGGAAAAGAGAGTCTGAGATAAAGAATAAGTATTCGCATTTATTACCTGAAATAGGTATTTAATTTAATTTCGAGGACGAAATTTCTAATAGGAGGGGAGAATGTAAACTCCGGGAAATAAATGTAAGTGTTAAATTAAAGAAATAAATTGAATGAGAAATAAAATAAGTTGAGGGGAGGGTGAAATTGAAATAAATGTAAAGATTATGACTTAAATTATAAGAAGAGAAGAGGTGGGGTAAAAATATACATTTAAAAGGAAAAAGGGGGGGGGGACATAAGTTAGAGAGAGAGGTTGGAGAGAGAAAGGTAAGAAGGGGTGGTACTCCGAGAACAATATCAACTCCGATCACCGTTGGATCGGGCTGGAATTTGAGTATATTATGCACCTAACCCGTTTCTAAAATCTGACCGGAGGGATTGTCATTATCGGAAGCCGTTTGAGAAATCCAGTCATCTGAAGATTTCTGGAAAACCCCCTCAAACTCGTCAGAGTCGCCAGCTAGTTCCTCCTCCGTCCACCGTTGGATTTCTCTGAAATTTTGGTATGTTGTGCGCCTTACTTGCTACTAAATGTTCACCGGAGGGATCAACCTGGTATTTCTCTGGTGGAGACGTGTAATCTTTTGAACAATATAGCAAAACCTGTTTCTTCGGGCAGTCAGAACTACCAGCTGGTTTGCCTTTATTGCACCATTGGATCAATCTGAAATTTGGGTATGTGGTGCGTATGAGTGTTATTCATGTTCTGAACGGTGGAGATGAGAATGGTACACTTCAGCAAGGAGATATTGATGCTTAACAGTAGCTCTCCAGTTTAAGGTCAGTCTCCGGTTTAACTCCGATCTTGGTAGATCCAACCGTTGAAATACCCTGAAATTTGAATATGTTGTATATAAAGGGTTTTCTACATATTAACCGTTGGTATTTGATAATTGTCGAGTTAATTGTGATTTATTGCCATTACAATTACTGCTGAGTGCTGTCTTGACAACAAATTTGTTTGTGTGCTTATATGGGTTCAATGTGTGTTTTCGGTTGGAATTTTGTTGAGGGATTATGAGTTGAAATTTATGATTGCAATGTGTGATTTTGTTGGGATTTTGTTGATGGATTATATGCTGAAATTATGATTTCAATGTGTGATTTTGTTGGGATTTTGTTGATGGATTATATGCTGAAATTATGATTTCAATGTGTGATTTTGTTGGGATTTTGTTGATGGATTATATGCTGAAATTTATGGTTACAATGTGTGGTTTGTTGGGATTTTATTGAATGATTATGTGCTGAAATTTATGGGTTCAATGTGTGTTTTCGGTTGGAATTTTGTTGAGGGATTATGTGTTGAAATTTATGATTCCAATGTGTGATTTTGTTGAAATAAGTATGGTGACGAATGTGAAATTGAAAATAGGAATATACTGATTTTGTGGACAGTGATGTCGCAGGCGGTGCAGTCGGGATTGAACCATCGTCCAGACAAGAACAACCCAGAAGTAGAGCAGGTAGGTGACTTGCACCTTCCTTTTTCATACATTGAATAAGGAAATACTTTAACATGAATATTACTCTATTGTGTAAGAATCTATATTAGATTGTAGAAAGCGTAAATGTTGATGAACGATTGATTAGCTTCGGCTAATGGCATCCGAATGGATGACCGGGACGAATGATTGATTAGCTTAATGGCATCCGAATGGATGACCGGGATGAATGATTGATTAGCTTCGGCTAATGGCATCCGAATGGATGACCGGGACGAATGATTGATTAGTTGTGGCTAATGGCATCTGAAAAGGATGACCTTGGTGAATGAATGAATAACCTCAGTAAATATGCCTTAAGAGGAGAGATGGGTTATTATTTATGGTTGTGTTGAGGACGATGTTTAAGATTTTGTAGACCCAGGATGATTGGAACGAGATTTATTTTAAGGGTTCGGTTACTGTTTGGAATTGTTATTGTTTGATCTGTTACTTTTTGATTTGTTACTGTTTCTAGACTGTTACTGTTAGTGTTTGAGACATGTTACTGTTAAATTGATGCATTTATATGCATTACAAGCTATTTGTACCAAGTACATGAAGAAATTATAAATGTTAATGCCTCCTGTAGCTGTCAGACCATTTAGTTACCATTATTATTATCATTAAGTAATTACATTTTCTTAAATGTTTTGTATTGCTGTAGGAACGTCACATCCACGAGATGCCTAAGGAACCCGATACACGGGAACCTACTTTTGGAAGAATCATGTAGATGCATTTTAAATCACAATGTATTTTGTGTGAATCAATGTACTGAACACATAACTTTTATTAGATTTTTTTGTGTAATTTCGTAATGGGTATTAGTAGTATAAGAATGCAACCTCATGTTCATGTATGTATATTTTTAATATGAATTTCTAATTATGCAACCATAACACTACCTGTTTATGTAAGATCCACTTTTAATGAAATGTTGATGGTACGGATGGTATTCTGATGATGTGAGGTAATCAGGTTCGCTGATTTCCGGTACCATAGAAAAAAAAAATCCGGGTTGTTACATATATATTAAAATCAAGAAATATATTACCTAAAAATTAAAATGCGTGGGCATTTTACTGTGTTGGTTTCTACTATTCACACATACTCAAATTACTATTCATTGTGACAGTAAAATTACCATTTTACCGATAGGATCGAAATTTTTTTGCCCCCGGTACTGAGGGCATTTTTGAATTTTCCATGGGACACAGATGACATTTCTGGATTTGTTGCACGGTGAAACGACGCAAATATCCCTCGTAAACAACAAAACAATGACGCAGGGACCAAGGGGTTTTTTTCTTCATTTTTTTCAAAATATTTGCACAATGAAACGACTGAAAAAACCGCATAAAACGATAAAATAACGTACAGTAAATGAGGGTAGGTCCGTATTTTCCACGCAGGTTTTTCGTGAATATCAGTAGGTTCAGGGGTGTGTAGGTAATTAACCAATATTTTATTATTTTTTTTGGAGAGACTGGAGGCGCGTCGTTTAGATACGCCCGTAGTGTTTCATGCAAATGCGCCCTTGTGGTGGCGTGTGCGGATCTTTTAGGTGTTCAAAAATTCCCTTCCGCCGTATCAGGCAATTCACCGACATGTACTCTGTCTACTATCGTGGCGTGTTCTGGTCATCGGTGTTCGGTTAAACAACGATGAATGCTTTGTGTCGGTTGTCCGTTTTCTCTCTCCTGCCGCCACACTTCTATACATGTCCTTGATGTATGTACAATGTTTATTTTAGTCCCTGATGTTTTGATTTTGATTTTATTCTTGATGTTTTTAATTGAAAGTTTGATTGTTTTCAATTGTGTCCTTCAATTAAAACTGATTATATAAGGAAGTTTTTATTTCAATCCTTATTCTTTTGATTTTGGATATCTTTTTAGTTCCTTTAATTTTTTCGCTACGGAGGTTTTGATTTGTTTTAATATGGTCCTCCTATTGAAATTAGTCATATATGCTACTTTTCATTTAAGTCCTCTTTCTTTTAATTTTTTGCTAAAATTACACAGCAATTATCATTATTATTCCATTATTTATTTTGGTACCAAGGTTTTTTTTTTTAATTTTATCCTTCAATTGGAATTAATTATATATTTTATTTTTTATTTCGGTCCTTATTCTTTCAAAAAAAAAATTATATTAATTCATTTGGTTTTTCTTTTAATTCTTGGACAATTTTTATTTTTTATTCGTATTTATGCATCTATGTTTTTAGTTTTTGTCTTTTTTATTGGGGTTTTATTTTTAATCGGTTCAATCCTGAAATTTTAATTAATGTTGGTAATCATTTTAAAATTAATATTGCTCATTTTTTCACTTTATTCGTTTTTTTTTTGTGTTTTCTGTTATTTTTATTTGTTCTTTGGATTAGATGATTTTTATGATTTTACTATTTGCGCAATAATAATGATAATTTTAGTTTTTATTTTTTTTATAAAAATCTTTTGCTTTTTTTTGATGATTTTTAGGGCAAATTAATTATTTTAATTGTTTTGACAGTAATGTTGATAATAATTTTTACTGTTATAGCAATGATAATGACAATAACAATAACGTAAGGATGGATTTTCAATTTATATTTTTGTCTTTTTGTGGATAGAAAATTAACTACTTATTTTTGTTATTTGATTATTGCAGGTATTTTTACAATTTATATTTTGTTTTTGTTTGATTTAAAAATTGAATTATATATATATATATATATATATATGAGATGACCTGAAAAGAAAGTCAGGTCATGGAAAAAAAGCAAGAAAAAGGGAGTGGAAATTTTTAAAAAGCAACCAGGCCGGAGAGATGCGACAGAGTTTTTTTTACTGAGGTCGAATTGGCAAAACTAGAGTAATACCGGTACGTTTCGGCCAGTATTTGGTTGAAAAATCCGAAACAGACCAAAATTTAAATCGAGATAAAAACAATGCTGTTTTGTCTCATTTTTTTAATTGGTACAAAATGTTTTGGCCGAAACGGAACGTATTAACAACCCCGAGTTAAACTTGACTTAAAAACTTAAGGGCAACAATGCTCAAACAAGCCAACCACAAAATTCTTCAAAATATGGAATCAACTACTACATCATTACCAATACTCTACAAAAAAAAAAGTTTTTGTTTATGAAACATGTTAATATATATTTTTAATTGTTTTTTAAAATCTTTGTGTCATAACTTTGTTGGTGAATCATGGTATAAGTGGTAAAGGTTGTTGGTTTGATTCTCCCTAGCAAGAATATTAAGTTTGTTTGTCCCTTTTTTTTCCATCTTTATTCATTAATATGAGATTTTTTAGTTTTATCCTTTGATATTTAGTTTATAATAAAATCATTCTTGGTGTTTTTTTTTATCATATAATAAAATGTAAAAAATAATTAACCTATTCCATAATCTAGAGTGTGAGTTTAGCAAGCAATTTATGGTTAATCAAACTTGTTTCTTTTCTTTTTTAATTTTTTTAAACTCGCCTAATCAACAAGTTCATGTCAAGATAATTGTCGTTATTTTATTAGTATTGTCACTATTAACACCACCACAATCATCATCATCATCATCATCATCATCATCACAATTATAATTACCACTCGTTCTTGCCGATCATCATTATTATTAGTGCTAACATTTCATTCATCTTATTACCAATAATTATAGAATACACTAAAATGTGTGGATAAATTATTGTGGATCAGTGTTGTTCATACACTTGTAAAATATTATGGATTTACTATTTATTTTATAAATTTTTTTATCCTGAATGTTCTTTTAGGTGATTTGGTCCTAATTGAAGCCCAATTGCTTTTGATTTCATATGCAATGGTGAAACTAAAAGAGAAGGAATCAAAATGAAAAGGATACCATAAATGGATGGCATGCTAGAGTTTTAACCCAAAATATACTAAGGTTCTAGATCTTTAAAAATAATATAAATTATAAAATTTAGGTCCTTTAAATTTTCAAAATTCAATTTCGACACAAAAATTCATTTTTATTTTTTAGTCCCTGATTAGAAAAAGAAGAGAGAGATGCATCACCAAATTCCAATAATTGTTGTTCATGTTATTTTTAACCATCCACATAGTTTTTTTGTGTCAACATTTCTCATGCAACGAGGGGGGCTTAATGGTACAAAAATATATTTTTTCAAAAATTAAAGGGATTAATCATCTTATAGCAAAAACAACTAAAAGATTAAAATGTACATTACAAATAAATTTGAAAGCGGTACCTATATTATCCATGTTTTCACTTTAGTCTTTTGTGTTTTAATTTAACCCTCCCTCACAAAAAAAGTACTAATTTTGGTGAATAGAACAAATTTGAGAATCAAATCGAGGATTTTTTTTAAAATAATGTTCTAATCAACAGTGATTTGTGAGAGATTTGACATTCTATTATTGGTTTTTTTAAGTATTTTTTACTAAAATAATAATATATATATATATATATATATATATATATAAAAGCATATATATATTTATTTTTTAAAATTTAATTTTGACAATAAAATTAATGTTTTCGGCCGCGTTAGTACACTGGGCCTATCACACCGACATCCCCAAAAGCGGCTCCTGCATCGCTAGATCGTCTTGCTTTAATATTTTGCATGTGAACGAGAGTCCCACAAGCAAGCATATCATTGCTTCACGCCTTCGACTTAGCAAAATAACGACAATAATCTTTCTTTGTTTAATCTCTAGCCCTACCCAAATTCATCCTTTGTTTGACCTCAAGCCAGCTGTAATATATTATTTCATATTTTTTATTTGTGAATTGCTTAATTAAAAGTAGAGATTGCATAATTCAACTCTTATGCTATTATAAAATTACAAATAATTTAAAGACTATAGTAAGGGTTAATCTAGCACATGAAATAACTTTATGGAAGCAAACCTTGTAATATGAGTTTATAATTAGTTTAAGTAAAAAAAGTAAACATATTCTAAGAAATTTTAATTTAAACTTTTAAATTTAACTTTTTTTTCCTTCAAAATTTTATATACACAAAACTGGTTTGCTCATTTTAGAATTCTTATACATGTAACACTATAAATTTAATGATTTATAAGCTTGTTGGGTTAGTTCATAATTTTATACAAAAAAACTAGATTTGCCCAATAATTTCTCAAGAATAAATACACATAAATCGAGTTATAGATTTATTGGTTTAATAAATACTTATGTTTAGAATATCAAATATAGCCTCACATTGTTTTGTTTTTAATAAATAATAACTTATTTTTCTTATTAATATGGGTGTCTGTGCCAGTTTGCGCGCACCTTGAATAATCCCACGGACTCTAAAGTTATAATCATGTAAGCATCTAGTAGTTATTCTATTAGCAACTACAGGGTTCGAACATGATATTATAGAGGAGCAAGCCCCTTAATTCCAAAATCATATTACCGAGTCACCTACTAATGATTATAATAACCCTTGTTTTATTAACATAGTGTTTGAGTCGACTCACTTTAACTAATTCTATAAATTTTAAAATTAACTACGAGTTAACCCGATTTTAATTAGGCTGAAAGAGACACCGTGCATGATCCGTGAACTTGCCTGCATGCAACCAGACACACACACAAAAATAATAATAAATAATTTTAATTGTTCCCATTTTCCTCGCCATCTTCAGCTTCACCGACTAATTTACTTTTAAACTACCCCTGAATTTGATTTATTTACAACCAAGTCCTCTTCCAGAATGCATTCTTCAATCCTCAAATTTTAAATAAACTTCAAGGCAAGATCTAAATTCCAAATCATTTGTTACCAACTCAGTCCGAGTCAAAATGCTTGACCGGTGTATCGGGACTCACCGGGTCCGCCAGATCCAAAGAGCAATCCGCCACGGAAAAATCACACTTCTTTGCCTATTCATGACCGTAGTCGTCCTACGGGGCACAATCGGCGCCGGCAAGTTCGGTACACCAGAACAAGACTTCAACGACCTCAGAAACCACATCTACGCCTCTCGCAAACACGCTGAGCCACACCGAGTCCTCACCGAGTCGAATCAGTCCAACAACAGCAAGAACGACGAGGCGAACAGTGCAGGTGATGCGAATAATTATGCTGCATTTGATATCAACAAGATCTTGGTCGATGAAGGAGAGGACGAGAAGCCGGACCCGAATAAACCGTACAGTCTGGGTCCGAAAATATCAGATTGGGATGAACAGCGGGCGAAATGGTCGAGTGAAAACCCTGGTTTTAGCAATTTTATCGGGGCAAACAAACCGCGTGTTTTGTTAGTAACTGGATCTTCGCCGAAGCCGTGTGAGAATCCGATAGGGGATCATTACTTGTTAAAATCTATAAAAAATAAGATTGATTATTGCAGGCTTCATGGAATTGAGATATTTTATAATATGGCATTGCTGGATGCGGAAATGGCAGGGTTTTGGGCGAAATTGCCTTTGATTAGGAAGCTATTAATTTCGCATCCGGAGATTGAGTTTTTGTGGTGGATGGATAGTGATGCTATGTTCACGGATATGGCTTTCGAGGTGCCGTGGGAGAGGTACAAGGATTCGAATTTTGTGATGCACGGATGGAATGAGATGGTTTATGATCAAAAGAATTGGATTGGATTGAATACTGGGAGTTTTTTGCTGAGGAATTGTCAATGGTCGTTGGATCTTTTGGATGCGTGGTCACCAATGGGGCCAAAAGGGAAGATTAGAGATGAAGCAGGGAAGGTGCTTACTAGGGAACTCAAGAACAGGCCAGTTTTTGAAGCGGATGATCAGTCTGCCATGGTTTATTTATTGGCTACACAAAGGGATAAGTGGGGTGATAAGGTGTATCTGGAGAATGCTTATTATTTGCATGGTTATTGGGGGATTCTGGTCGATAGGTACGAGGAAATGATTGAGAATTATCACCCAGGTCTTGGTGATCATCGCTGGCCGCTTGTTACTCACTTTGTGGGATGCAAGCCCTGTGGGAAGTTTGGAGATTATTCAGTGGAGAGGTGTTTGAAGCAGATGGATCGCGCCTTTAATTTTGGGGATAATCAAATTTTGCAGATCTATGGATTCACTCATAAATCTCTGGCTAGTCGGAGAGTTAAAAGAGTGAGAAATGAGACTGGCAATCCACTAGAGGCGAAGGACGAGCTCGGCTTGCTTCACCCGGCATTCAAAGCTGTCAAGGTGTCAGCATCTTGAGAGGTTTGATGATGTTTTCCGATGCAAGCTCTGTTTTCTTCTTCTTCTAAGTTAGAGTGCATGCATGTCACCTTGCTCGCAGTTGC
>CM045905.1:16351536-16523937 GCA_025169955.1 Salix arbutifolia | reverse complement strand
AGATTAACAGAGGTAACGTCGGCTCCTTACCCAAGGAGTTTTAGAAATCCAGTAAAGAAGATGAGGACTAAAAATGACGTTTGATTTTGTGTTTAAAAAATGTGTTTCTATTATTGTTACGTGGCGCTACATTGCTGTTGCGTTCAATTGTTAATTCACGCTCCTTCACCAAATAAATTTGATATCATAGTTATGAAGGAATCAATTTATCTAAAAACTTAAGTTTATAGGTGAGGTATCAGAATATAATTTATGTTATTCTCTAACACACATTCTCAAGTGAAAGCTCTTTAGGCTTGAAACTTGCACACAAGTTCATATTACCTTGTGTTTGATTTTTATCAAATAGAATGAGGATGGTGAGATTCGAACTCATAACCGCTGGGTCAATAAGGCTCTGATACCATGTTAAGAAACCATCTCACCTAAAAACTCAAGCTTATAAGTGAGGCCACAAAATATAATTTATGTTATTCTCTAACAATAGTAAATGTGATGGTTGAGTTTGCAATCGATGGTTTATTATCAATCTTTTACTTTATTTTATATTTATGTATTTATTTAGCATGGAATATGTTCATTAATACCCCCTTGCTTGTAGTTTATTTTTTAGATCTACTAAGTGACTTGAGTTTTAGAATTTTCGTAACTTATTTGAGATTCTGATATGATATATATAATTTAATAATTGACTTTTTCTTTCATCTAAAATTTTTCAAATTTGTACTCAGTAATTCATTATCAAGCTTTTATATTATTTTGACTTTTTTTATAAAAAATATTAGAAGTTTGATAGTTTTTTTAACAATATATATAGAATCCTTGATTTAGTAAGGCGTAGCACCCTTCCTTCCGTCGAAGCGGGCTCCATTCTCTAGTCAACCCATTGATTGTTTGTCTTTTGTGAATGGCACTTCTGATTCCCACTTGATGAATTTAATGTTTTTTTTTCAGTGCATGAATTTTAAATTTTATCAAATGGATACAAGGTTTAAAAACTCATCTGCGATCTCTAGATAAGAACCTGCATTTAATGCTCGAGTGCTTACCTACCCAATTGTATATCTATCAGAAAGAGTGGAGCATCTCTTATTGAAGATGGCGATTTCTTGGATATATATATATATATAGTTGATGATGATGATGATGAATGGTTGGTTCATCATTACCGCAGGTGACAAGACCTTTCTTATTGTATTCGGGGAGCAATTATCGGGTGCTAATACATCAAACACGTCATGAGTTTACAGCTTCAAGCAATATATACACCTACACTTACCATCTTCGTAGTAAAATATTCAGTGGTAGTTTTTCTTTCGTTATTAAAGAAATAATGAATGGCAATCTAGAGTCGAGACTCTCTCTTTTTTATTTCTTCTAGATTTAGAATAGCATTAAATTAATGTAAGACCGCTTTTACGGCCCAAATGGAGTCGAGCTTATGTTTAGGTCAAACTCAAAACACAAACCTAACCTATTTATTTTCAAAGAATTTTTTCTCAAAAAATTATTTTCCTCAGGTTCTCTCTCTCACCTTGATGTGACTTTATATATATAGCAAAGAATTTAGCTCTAAACTTATAACTTTTGAATTTTGAGAAGCGTTGAAGAAGCAAGTAAGATGACACTCTTTTTTGTTGTTTTCGATTGGGAATTTGATAGTTGATGGATTGAAAAAGTGTTTTAGAGTTTTATGGTGTTTAATATATTGATTTGGTATCTGGATGAGTTAAGAGGTATTATTGATGTTTTAGGGTATTAATTTTGGTTTTAAAAAATGATTAAGGATTAAATTGTCACGACCTGATTCCCGGATCTGTGACCGGCACATAGGCATGATCCCCTTCCAAGGTTCCACACCTATGTAAACCCAAACTCACAAGCTTATCATTCATATTCAGACTTCAACGCAGCGAAAATAACAAAGTAAACTTATAATATAGTTCAATTGTTTTAATACAAGAGTCGAAAACATCTTATTATAATTGTGGAGCGTTAACTAGGTATAAAAACAAAAGTGTTGATTACAGCCAAAATAATAAGTTCTGAAATTTCAACGATAATGATCTGCTAACAAGCTACGACCGTGAAAATAATAAATAATGAGGGGGTGAGTTCAACAACTCAGTAAGTAGATAATATCTAATATATACATATGAGATAATACAACAATGAGAAGTATATTATCGAATCGACTCAGAGTTCTTACAAGAAGTTTCTCAAATAGGTCATAACAAGAATGTAATAGGTAAAGCTCGTCAAAAAATCAGAATGAAATGAGCATGAGGCTCTATACTGTGGGATGATCAGTCCACACAGGTTGGTGACTTCCCCGACCAACTAGGATTTCAAATACGATGTGCACAAAGACTAACATTTTCCTGTTAGCATGGATATTCTGACTGGCATACCTTAGATGTGTATCTATATCATAATCAAACAAACATATTAATATCTCAAGGCTTAACTCATGACATCAATCAAATGAGGAGCTATCAATTCACAAACAGATATTGGCTCATATCAAGAACGTATATTCAACAATTGATTATGCTTTATCGTAACAAGAATAGTAATTAACATATATTATCAAGAAACATAATCCAAATACTAGCAAATCAAATATTTATAATATTTCTCATGCATATTAAATATTATTCACTCACCTGACTCAAAAGCAAACAAGGTTCAAAAGCAGAATGTTGACGAAACCTTACTAACGTACCGCGGGCAGAATATCAGGATTATTTGAATATATAAAAGAAGACATACTCAAAAATGACTCAAAAGAATTAACATCTCTTTAATAGATGTATCTAAGAGTTTAATTCATAATCCTATGTGTTTTGAATCAAACTATCTATTTTTTGCAAAACCTAAAAACAACGGTTTCTTCCGAAATCTAATTCAAAGCACACAATTCCTAAAATTGATAATAATTCATCAAATAAGCTTCAATTATCCATCAAACCAATTCTGAAATACTAATATTTCACTTTAGGGATCAAACTGTAATTTTTCAAAGTTCAGGGACTAAACTGTAATTTTCCAAAGTTCGAGGACCAAATTGTAATTTTTCACAAAAAAAACCAAAATGAAATTTTGTCATCTTCAACCTCTAGCCCAGAATTCCAGCAAGGGTTTTTCACCATTGCTCAATATTTTCTTACACCATACACATCCATTAACTTCAAAATTATCTAAAATCAAATTAATTAACTCATTACCTAAGACATTAAACCCTGAATACCTCAATTCATTCATCAATCAAACTCAAATAAAATCTACAACCCTAATCACCAATACAAGCAAAAAGCTTAACTAATAAACAATATTTTACATAATAACACATACACATTACCTTAATAATTTATTTTTCCTCCCTTTATCCTTTCCTCTTTTCTCTTCTTCTTCTCCTTTCATCTCTCTTCCGTTTCTCTTCTCTCTCAATTTTTCAAATTACTTCTCTTCTCTTCTTTTTCTACTTATATTTTACAAGTTACTACTATACCCTTAATTTATTTCTACCTAATCTTAAGTCATTAAGGGTATTTGTCGCGACGGAGATTTTTTACGCGCTTCACGCCCCGCCATCTCCCCTTGATTTGGGGAGACAACGGCGCGCGGTGAAAATAGGGGTGTTTTAGTCGTAAATTTTACGACTATAATTATTAGAAGTCGCCACCTAGTATTACGGTTACTAGGAACCTATTGGTCTGCGAGAGTCTTGGGTAAGGAGACTTATTGTGTAAGGGGAAGACGTATCACCCCCAGTGCACCCTACCTAAGGCAAGCTGCATTGTTGTTTGATTTTTTTTTTTAAGTCATTATTTTTATTGGTTTTTTTCTAAGGTTCGACGCAGATCTCTCTTCGTGAGAGAGTCTCTACATCATTGGGAGATTTTGCGGGTGTACTTTACAATGTAATTTTACACCCTGATAAATAAAACAAAATAATTATTAATTATTTTTTATCCACGGGTGTATTTTACGATGTAATTTTACACCTTGATAGATAAAACAAAATAATTATTAATTATTTTTGATATTTTGGCCGAATTTCAATGGATAACCATAAACTGGTTATGATATCCAATTTTATTTTCAAAGTATGGAAAATTGCAACTTTTTTTTTACGAGAAAATATGATGAAAAAACCTTGAAATCCGGCCGTATGCAAAGAAACAACATATTTTATATTTTTGAAAATTTTGTTTTTTTTTGCTGCTGTTTTTTTTTATAAAAATAAAAATAAAAAATAATAGAAGGGCTGTGGGCTGGACTGCCCAGCCCTGAAGGGCCGAGAGGCCCATCCTTTGGTGGTTGGCAGCCAGGCCGGTTGGCCTACAGGCCTGCCCAAAGTTTATGGCTGGGCCGGGAGCAGGGCCCGGCCCAGCCAACCCACTGTTCTTTACGAGAACAGTGGGCGACGGGGAGTGAATTAAATCACTCCCCGCAGCGTAAATGTAGAAGATGCACAGTAGGGTGTTTGGTCGAGTTCAATGTCCGGCGTACCTGTCACTTCCACTGTGAAGAGGATGCCGAGGTGGTCTTTCCTGTCGTGGTGGCGTCCGAAACGGAGGCCTGTGGTGGCCGGAATGAGGGCTGGAAGCTTGCTGGTCGGGGCAGTCTCTGCAATTGCTACTCGCTTCTGTCTCGCCGGAGACCACGCCTGGGATCTTACGTGGTGGAGAGGATGGTGGTGCTAGGTGAATGGCCGGTTGCCGTGGGGATGAGGAGGAGCTGCTGCGTGTTGCTGTTTTCTAGAGAGGGAAACGCTACTGGAGGGGAGAGAGAGGGGAGTCACGGTGAAGAAAGGGAGTTGTGACAGAGGAGAGAGATGAGCTGATGAGGCAGCCCCACTGACGACCAGAAAGGGAGAAGGTGAAGGTTCGGAGTTATTGCACCGGTTGGACTGTGATTTTTGTTGCACTTTAATTTTCCGTTTGTTCAGCGTTTTTCCCCCCGTCTTTTCTCTTCTGTCTTCTGCAATTTTCCCTCTATTTATAGGCTCATCTTGCAACTTGCAGGTATGGGATTGATGTCCACAGCATGGTTTGATCAGTGAGTAGGTTGCCAGGGCATGGTTGCCATGGCTGCCGGCATGCCACAGGTATGGCTTCCGGCAATGCCATTGTCCAGTCAGTTCAAAACTGATTTGACTTTTTTTTTTTTTTTTAAATACACTGAAGAGAAAAAAATGGGTTATCATAAAAAGAGTTTTTCTACAGGAAGAATGATGTTTTTTTCTTTCAATTTTAGCTTCTGATTTCATCAAAAAGTTTTGTCACCGAAAATTTTGATTTTCTCAATTTAAACCAAATTAGGCTTCCGAATTTCATTTCTCATCAATCAAACCCCCAATTAGATTAATTAGACCCATTTTAAGTGTAATTAAGCCCTTGCGCTTAATTAAATCCTTCAATTGAACTCTCAATTAATCCTGAAGAGTTTCGTCACTGAAAATCTCGATTTTCTCAATTTAACCCAGATTAAGTTTTTAATTTTCAGCAATCAAACCCTCAATTAGGTTAATTCGACCCATTTTAAGTGTAATTAAGCCCTTGCGCTTAATTAAATCCTTTAATTGCGATCTCAATTAATCCTGAAGAGTTTCGTCACCGAAAATCTCGATTTCCTCAATTTAAAACAGATTAAGCTTTCAAACTTTACTTCTCGCCAATTAAACCGTTAATGAAATTAATTTGATCCATTTAAAGTATAATTAAGCCCTTGCGCTTAATTAAATCCTTCAATTGGGCTCTCAATTAATTATGAAATCATAATTACATTTTAAATTGGCCGACGATTAAATCGAATTAGCCCATAAAAATATAATTATGTCTTTCGACTTAACTTTTACACAAATTTATCCAATAATAAATTATTTTAGCCTTAAATCTGCGTCTTCCTTCATTTCTGGGTAAAAAGAGGTACGACCGGGCTTTCGTAAGCGTTCAAAAATTCCGCATTGATTTTTCTACCCTCGCTGGCCCTTTTTATTTATTTTTGTTATTTTTTGATATATTTTGGGGAGTCACCCAAAAATTGGGTGATGACAGTTGCCCCCCTCTTTACAATGCTTATGACTAAAGTCTTGTAAAAGACTTTAGATAGTAAGCGTTGTAAAGAAAATGGATTTATCAAACCAAGAAAATGGTTGATTCATTCAGAATGGTGAAGATGATGGAATGGAAGATAGGATGGAAGATAGGGCTAGAAAGCATGCTATCTAGGATCTATGGTTGAGGGCTGGAGAGCGAGGAAAGGAATGGCTAAGAAGTGCGCTACCCTAATTGATGGTTAAGGGTTGGAAAACACATTCGACAATGAGGGAAAATAGGGCTGGAAAGCACACTATCTTAATTGATGATTGAGGGTTGGAAAACTCACTCAAAAGAGGAAGAAAAACAGGGTTGGAAAACACACTATTTTAATTGACAGTTAAGGGTTGGAAAACGCACTCAAATGAGAGGAAAGGAATGGCTAGGAAGCGCACGATCCTAATTGATGGTCAAGGGTTGGAAAACTCACTCAAATGACAGGAAAGGAATGGCTAAGAAGCGCACGATCCCAATTGATGGTTGAGGGTTGGAAAACTCACTCAAATGAGAGGAAAGGAAAAATAGGGTTGGAAAACACACTATTTTAGCTTATGGTTAAGGGTTGAAAAACACACTTAAACATGGAGGATAGGGATGGAAAACGCACTATCTTAATTGATGGTTGGAAAACGCATTCGAAGAGTGGGGAAAATAGGGTTGGGAAACACACTATTTTAATTTATGGTTGCTAAAAAAGCTCACCCAAGTTGTGGAAAGAGATAGAACTTAAAAGCGCACTATCTGAGTTGGTCGATGGCTAGAAAGCACACTCAAATAAGGAAAGAGATAGGGTTGAAGAACATTCTATCTGTGCTGATGAAAAGCTCGCAAGCGCACTTAGGGAAGTGAAAGTGGTAAGGGCTTAAAGGCGCACACAAAAATGATGAGTAGAGGTTTGTAAATTACAATCCCTCTACAACATTTCTTGGATTCCTAGTGGGGATGCAATGTATGATGGCTTTCAAATTTAGGGAAGAGGCAGGGCTGAAAAGCATGCTCAAATAAATGAAAGAGGCGAGAGCTTGAAAGCGTGCACATAAAATGATGAATGAAGGTTCGTAAATTACGATCCCTCCAAAACATTTTTTAGATTTTCAATGGAGATGCAATGCATGATGATGCATGTATACTTACCTGAGAATATAGGTCCCCTCTCTTCTTCATGGCCTTCTTTTCCTGGGGTTGAATTTCTGGCTTTGAAAGCTTCTCTCTTCTGCTTACTCGAGCCGTAACTTAAGATTTTGACCACTGGAGATGATAGATGTTCCGTATCAAAATGCCCCCTTGAGTTTGATCCAGATTCTTTGAAAAGGAATGATGGAGTTGGCTTCAATTGCATTTGTATATTGCCCCTTAGTCTGGTCATGTCCCAAAAATGTTTTAGGCTCTAAGTGTTTTTAAGAAGGGTTGGTTATTTGCAAAGATTGTCTTTTCATGTGGGATTTTTGGAATTTCAAAATCATTCCAAGCATAAAAACCATTTTGATTGTCCCAGTCGGGTCATGTCACACCAGTGTTTTAGGCTTCGAGTGTCTGCAGGAAAGGAATGGTTATTTGCAAAAAAAATATTTTCATGTAAAACTTTTGGAATTTCAAATTCATTCCAAGCACAAAAACCATTTTGATGTTTGTTTAACAAGCTTGTTCTCGAAAGAATTCAAGTGATCTCATTGTCAGGTTTTATGTTGACTTTGACAAGAATATGAAATGATATTTACAAGTCTCGTATGTCAGGAAAGTTTCAATCAGGTTGTGTGAAACATTTGTAAGGATTGTTTCAAATGGAAAAGTATTGCTTATCGATCCAGATAACTCGTATTTGATCAGAAAGGGCTTTATTAGGCTTGTAACGTAGGCTTAGGTTACTAGCTACGGAAAAAAAGATATTTGTAGGCTCAAAAAGTGTTTAAGGGTTTTCTAGACTAAGGATCACTTAGTGCTTACTCTTATAACTTCATTTAGCCCTCATGATTGATTTTCATAGTGACCTAGCATGCCCCCTAGTGTTTGTTTGGGCTTTCATCTTGACATGCCCCCCAGTATTTGTTTAGGCTTTTTCATTGGTATTTGGCACTAACATTGTGCTGACTTGACATGCCCCCCAAGTATTTTGTTTGGGCTTTTTTATTGATTTTTGGCACTAACATTTTTGCTGACTTGAACATGCCCCCAAGTATTTTGTTTGGGCTTTTTGATTGGTTTTTGACACTAATATTATGCCGATTTGACATGTCCCTCAAAGTATGTTGTTTGGGCTTCTTTTTTTGCGACATGCCCCCCAGTATTTTGTTTGGGCTTTCTATGTTGGGTTTTTAGTACTACCAAAATGTTGAATTAATTTGCTATAGTGTACTAAAACCTTTTTTATGTTTATGCCCCCCAACTTTGTTCGGGCGTCACTTGTCATTGAGGATTTTTTTTTTTTTGCACTTGCCCCCCAGTGTAGGGTGTGATCCTAGTCAGGGTTAATTATCAAGAAATAATTGTTAGGCTCAAATAAGGACTGCAATGGATATTTAAGACTTTGTGAAGGCATATCAAAGATGGCCTTTCCTCATTTCAAAAACATGCAATCTGAATCAATAAGCTTTGATTTTCCATGCGAAATAATTTATTGATTTTTTTGGATTATTTGTTTAGCTAAGAGATTAGCTTTATTATGTGGGTTTTGGTGGTATGAGATCACTTTTCAATGAAACCTCTTGAATTCCCAGAACACATTTGTTAAATCATCAAATTGACATTTCTTTTCGTACTAGATTTTGATTTGCCAAAAATCTTGATAAAAATATAAGATCATGCAAGAAAAGAAAAGAGAGGATACACCAAGAATAATTGGCCAAATTTCAATTTCATTATGTTGTGAATAATACATTAAGCATAATATTTCTTCACAACATCGGAGTTCACAGGCCTAGGCAGATCTTCTCCATCCATGCTAGTTAAGATTAAGGCTCCTCCTAAAAAAGCCTTCTTCACCACATATGGCCCCTCATAGTTGGGCGTCCATTTACTCTGGTCTTCTCTTATTGATATCTTCTTCAAAACCAAATCTCCCTCTTTAAATACCCTTGGTCGGACCTTCTTGTTGTAAGCTTTTGCTATCCTGCTTTGGTATAACTGGTGGTGGCAAATAGCTGCTAGCCTCTTTTCATCGACTAAGTTTAATTGTTCGAACCTCACCCTTGCCCATTCTGATTCCTCTAACTCTGCATCTTTTAAGACCCTTAGTGATGGAATCTCCACTTCTAAAGGTGTGACTGCTTCCATTCCATACACTAAAGCATACGGGGTTGCTCCGGTGGAAGTTCTGACAGTAGTGCGATATGCGTGCAAAGCACACGGGAGCATTTCATGCCAATCTTTGTAAGTGATAACCATTTTTTGGATGATTTTCTTAAGATTCTTATTAGCTGCTTCAACGGCCCCATTCATCTTTGGTCTATAAGGAGAGGAGTTGAGGTGTTTAATCTTCCACTTAGTGCATAGTTCAACAATAAACTTCCCATTGAAATTCTGAGCATTATCAGTTACTAGCCTTGCAGGTAGACCATAGCGATAGATCAAGTTTCTTTCGATAAACTTCTTGACAACCTTTTGCGTCACATGGGCATAAGAATTAGCTTCCACCCATTTAGTAAAGTAATCAATTGCCACCAGAATGAATCTATGTCCATTACTTGCCTTCGGGTTAATTGGCCCTATGACATCTAATCCCCACATGTCAAATGGCCATGGTGAGGTCATATTGAATAAAAGCTTTGGAGGTGCATTTATCTTATCA
This sequence comes from Salix arbutifolia, assembly GCA_025169955.1. Classification (NCBI taxonomy): domain Eukaryota; kingdom Viridiplantae; phylum Streptophyta; class Magnoliopsida; order Malpighiales; family Salicaceae; genus Salix; species Salix arbutifolia. The sequence goes on along the minus strand of CM045905.1, from coordinate 16,514,049 downwards.
CCATAAATTTGACACTTGTGACATTTCCTAACATATGTCACGCAATCCCTTTCCATGGTCAACCAAAAATATCCAAATCTTTGCATTTGCTTTGCCATTGTATGACCATTGGCGTGGGTGGCACAAATTCCTTCATGAACTTCTTTCAAAGCCTGCCCAATTTCTTTCTCATCCAGACATCTGAGTAAAGTGCCATCAAACGATCTCCTGTATAGGATTTCACCATCTAAATAGAAATTTGTGGCCATCCTTCTCAAGGTCTCTTTATCTGCCTTAGAAGCTTCTTGGGGATATTCTTGGTGTTGGATGAATTTCTTGATATCACTATACCAGGGTTCTCCATCTAGTGATTCTTCGAGTGTGCAACAATGGGCTTGGTGGTTTCGAACTTTAATGTCGATTGGGTAGATCTTTTCTTTGGCAACAATTTGTACCATTGAAGCCAAAGTTGCCAAAGCATCAGCGAACTGATTTTTATCCCTACTCATATGAGTGAATTTGACCTCCTCAAACTTACTGGCTAACTTTACAAGGTAGTTTTGGTAAAGTTTCAACTTTTCGTCTTTAGTTTGTCATTCTCCTTTTACTTGGCAAATGATCAACATGGAATCTCCAAAGACTTCAAGCTTCTTGACTTTAAGCTCTAAAGCGGCCTCTAAACCAATGATACAAGCTTCATATTCGGCCATGTTATTAGTGCACTCGAAGTGTAAATTTACTGAAAAAGGATATTGCTTCCCATCTGGAGAAATTATGACTACTCCAACCCCATTTCCTGATACATTTACTGCTCCATCAAAATAAAGCGTCCACCACTCACTTGCCTCAATGTCATCTCTGACTACCAAGACATCTTCATCAGGGAGATCAAAATCTAGAGGCTCATAATCTTCCATGGCGTGGTCTGCAAGATGGTCGGCAATTACACTGCCTTTTATAGCTTTCCTTGTCATAAAAACAATATCGTACTCTGCTAACAACACTTGCCACCTTGCTATCCTACTTGACAGATATGGCTTTTCACAGATGTATTTAAGCGGATCTAGCTTGGAAATTAGCCACGTCGTGTAGTACAATATATACTGCCTGAGTCTTTTCGCACTCCAAACCAAAGCACAACATAATTTCTCAATCGTGGTGTATCTGGACTCGCAATCGTTAAACTTTTTACTCAAGTAGTATATAGCTTGCTCCTTTCTTCCAGATTCATCATGTTGTCCCAACACACAACCCATGGCCGTTTCTGTGACCGTTAAGTACAAAATTAATGGTTTCCCTGGTACTGGGGGTACTAACAACGGAGGATTTTGTAGGTACCTCTTTATCTTATTGAAGGCTTCTTGACAATCATCATCCCATACTCCGGGATTTTTCTTTCTGAGTAAGCGAAAAATCGGTTCACATGTTACTGTTAGCTGAGATATGAAGCGGGCTATGTAATTCAAGCGTCCGAGAAAACTCCTTACTTCCTTTTCAGTCTTAGGCGCTGGCATTTCTTGTATAGCTTTGGCTTTGTCTGGATCAACTTCTATTCCTTGACTGCTCACAATAAAGCCTAGTAACTTTCCTGTCTTTACTCCAAAGGAGCATTTGGCTGGATTCAATTTTAACTGGTATTTCCGCAATCTCTCAAATAGTTTCCTCAATATCTGCACATGGTCTTCCTCAATCTTGGATTTAGCCAATATATCATCTACATAGACCTCAACTTCCCGGTGCATCATATCATGGAATAAAGCGACCATCGCTCGCTGATATGTAGCCCCAGCATTTTTCAAACCAAATGGCATTACTTTATAATAGAAAGTCCCCCAAGGTGTTACAAAGGTGGTTTTTTCTCTATCCTCTTCTGCCATCTTAATTTGGTTGTAACCAGAAAACCCATCCATAAATGAATATGTGGCATTTTTAGCAGCATTATCCACCAAGATATCTATGTGAGGTAATGGAAAATCATCTTTCGGGCTTGCTTTGTTCAAATCTCTATAGTCCACACACACACGGATTTTTCCATCCTTTTTTGGGACTACAACCATATTGGCTACCCACTGGGGATAGTGAACGACATCTAGAAACCCTGCATCCCATTGCTTTTGTATCTCTGCTTTCACCTTTAGGAGCATATCTGGCCGCATTCTCCTGGTTTTTTGTTTGACTGGTATACTTCCTTCTATTAAAGGGATTTTGTGCACAACTATATCAATATTTAAACCAGGCATTTCTGCATAAGTCCAGGCAAAAACATCTGTATATTCATGCAAGAGAGAAATCAATTTTTCTCTTTCCTCAGTCATTATAAGGGTACCGATTTTTAACTCCTTTTTTCCTTCTTCGGTTCCTAAATTGATGGTCTCAAGCTCCTCACTAAAAGGTTTCCAAGTTTTTTCAGACTTTTCCACCAATTTAGCAAACTCTGTAATGTCTTCTTCTGCCCAGTCCTCATCATCAAGTGTAGTAAAGTTATTGAAATTTGGCCAATTATTCTTAGTGTAGTGGTTTTGTGAATAGTTGGGACTTTCAAAACTCTTTTTGAACACAATATGAACGGGCTCCATCCTCCAGTTCTGGAACACTTCTCCTTCGGCCAATTTTCGCACGAAGGTCTTTGCAGAAGGGGCATCGACGTTATGGATGGAGAGCTGCGGAAAATCTGTTTCTTCCTCCTGGTATTCGAGAGTGCCGATGTGTAGATCTCTCATGCCTGCTCTGATTATCCCTGTTGAGCTGCGGAAGGATTCTTGAAGCGACGGGATGGCAAGGCCCTCATCTTTTGATTCTCTTCCTTCGATTTTGGCCATCCTGGCCTCCCTTCTAATTCGAGCAACTCGTTTGAAATCTTCTTTCTTCGGCTTATATCCGAGCCCGAACCTTTGATCTGCACATTTCAATTTCATTATGTTGACTCGCTCTGGCATTCCACTGACAGGGTCAAGCTGAAAAGGGATTCCATTCCGCAAGAAACATTTGGCGGCCATCTTTGCAACTTCTGGGATCTTCGGCTTCTTCAATGTGGCACCTTCAAGGATCCACTCTGCATTTACTACTTCAAATGCATGGATATTCCCGTCTTTACAATCTTCTGTTTCTATGAACGGTACAGCCACATTTTTAATCATTGATATGGTTTCTTCAGCTTTTACAGTGATCAACATCCCGTTTGCAATATACTTTAAGCATTGGTGTAATGAAGAAGTTACTGCCCCTGCTGTATGAATCCATGGCCTTCCCAGTAACACACTATAGGATGGATGGATATCCATCATTTGCAGCGTTACCAAAAACACTTGCGGCCCTATACATAGTTCCACTTCAATAGTCCCCACTATCTGCCTTGGTGACCCGTCATATGCTCTTGCCATCATGGTGCTTGGCTTCATGTGTGACTCATCGATGGGCATTTCTTTCAGCATATGCCTTGGTAACACATTCAGAGCAGAGCCATTATCAATTAATACTTTTCCAATCAAAACATCTTTGCATTGTATTGTGATGTATAATGGCTTATTATGCCCTGTACCATCAGGACCTAATTCATCATCAGAAAAGTACACATAATTTGAAGCCTGTATCCTCCCCACTAAATGCTCCATGGCCTCTGGGTTGATGTCTTGGGGTACATAGGCTTCGTTCAGCACTTTTTGCAAAGTCTTCCGATGAGATTCAGAACTTAAAATCAAGGAAAGCAATGATATCTTAGCAGGGGTTCTCTTAAGTTGTTCCACAACACTATACTCGCTATGCTTCATTAACTTTAAGAATTCATTGGTTTCCTCTTCTGTCACAGGTTTATTTGTTTCCTCGGACAAGTCCACCACTTCTTTCCCTTTAATCTTCTTTAACTCTTCTGGAGTAAAACATCTGCCACTTCGGGTCAAGCCCCCAATTTCTGGTAGAAGGATAATTGGTTGTCCTACACCTTGAGATGAATGCCCATAGTTGTAAGGCATGGCATTATAGTCCTTTTTATGTGTAGTGGAGGGCCTAGACAAAACTAATTTGGGTGGTCCTCCTGGAGTGAACTGAACCCTACACACTTCTTTATCTGACATCTCTGTTACAGCCACTTTATCCTCTGTTATTGTCTCTACTCGAAGCAGACCTCTGTTTATCATTTGCATCACATTTTTATAGAAACCCGGACATTGACTAATAAAGTGACCCTTCTGGTCACGATGCTGGCAACATCTTATGCCATGATACTTTGCTCTTGTCAACATCTGATAAATCCTTTCCATTGGCACCTTTAAACTCTTCGGATACTCAACATCCAACATATTCACTGATCCGCTACCCGAAGCATGACTAGGTAGGGGATTGGTGCTTACATTTGGGGGCTCTTCAAACGTTACCCATCCAGCTTTTATCAATTGCAGGAGTTTTCTTTTGAATGCATTGCATGTGTGGATGCTATGTCCTGCAATTCCTGCGTGGTATTCACAGGTGAGATCCGATTTATACCAACTAGGGTAAGGTGGTTGTAGGGGTATCAGAGGTACAGGGGCTACCAGTCCAATGCTTAACAGCTTTTGGTACATTTCGTTCAAAGGTAAAGGTAGTGGGGGTAATTGTTCTTGAGTTCTAGGGCGACTTCCTCTTGGGAAACCCTCAGTTTGGTTTTGTGACAAGTTTTCAGCTTGATTTCCGGGCCTTTTGGTAGGGTATGGGGGTTTGAAGTTGATGTTGGCAATTTGGGATGATGAGGCATTGTATTTTTGGAATTGGGTGCTCCTACCCCTGTAACTAGTCTCAATGTGATCTATCTCCCTCTTTTTTCCAACAAAACCTCTTTTCTCTATTGGTGCGGAGATTCTCCCACTCTTAATCCCCTGCTCTATTCGTTCTGCCACTGCTACAGCATCAGTGAATTGCTGAGCTGAGCTGCCCACCACATGTTCGTAAAAGGGTGCTTTTAGCGTGTTGGCGAATAGAGTGACCATTTCCCTATCCAAGAGGGGAGGGTGTACTTGGGCTGCTAAGTCTCTCCACCTTTGAGCATATTCTCTTATGCTTTCTTTTTCCATCTTTCCCATGCTTGATAGGCTGGTTCTGTCAGGGGCGATATCCATATTGTATTTGTATTGCTTAACGAAAGCATCCACTAAGTCTTTCCAACTACGAATCCTGGTGTTGTCGAGTCTCATATACCAACTTAAAGCCGGCCCATTCAAACTATCCTGAAAAAAATGCATTAGTAGCTTTTCGTCATGTACTACTTCAGCCATTTTATTACAGTACGACTTCAAATGAGTGATAGGGCATTGTGTCCCTGTATATTTGATGAAGTCCGGAATGCGAAACTTTTTCGGGACTACCACATTCGGAACTAAACACATCTCCACTGCTTTCACCGGATCATATAAGTCTATTCCTTCAATGGCCCTTATCCTGGCCTCCAACACTGCCATTTTGTCTTGATCTGCATTATCAGACAATTGTGTCTTATGAGATTCATTTGCCAATGTTTCAACTAGTGGTACCGGAACGGGTGTTGGGGCTGCTGATTGCACAAATGCAGGATGTTGTAGAGGATCCTGAATTCTTTCTCCTATCACCTCGTCAGGGTGGTTTACTGCTTGTGCTTGACTAGTTGTCGGAGGTCTAGTCGAAGGACCCTCACTGGAGGCATTTCTCAGTGTCTGCTCAAGTAAGCTAGCGATGCGAGCTACACTATCTTTTAAAGCATTCAACTCTTCTTGAAAGTGAGCATCTCGATGTGCACGTTCTTCATCCTCCATATTTCTTTGACGGAGACGAGTGTTGTAAATTCTAGGAGGTGAAGTTCTTTGGGGACCTATATTTCAACCTGTCGATGATATGCATGTTATTTATGATGAATGAATGTATGCATGATGATTTTTATTTTTGAAAAACCAATCCATGACTTCTATGCCGGGTAAGATCCGTAGACATCTTGTGGAAGTTTTGCCTGAATGCTCGAATCAATTAAATCATACACACTTGACAAAAAGCAAAAGGTGGACCTTGTCCATTTCATTCATCAAAATAGAGACATACAAAATATTTACTCAAATGCTACTCCTCTATTAGCTACAAACTTAACAAAAGAGGAGAGTTCATCTAAGTACATTTCATATTTGCGGGCACTGCCACCGATTCTAGTAGCTTTTACACATAGTTCATCTGTCCTTCCTAGCCACTATATTGATCAGTTTATCGGTTTGCTCTATCTTGTGATGGAACACAAAATTATCCTGTCGTATCGCTTCATTGCTGGCAGCCAATGATTCATTATTTTTCTCTAATATGCGAACCATTTTCTCAAGCTGTTGGTTTTGATCCTTAGCCTTTTGTAACCCTACATCGAGCCTTGTTATCTCGGAGTTTAACTGGGCTTCGATTTCAGCGGTGCATTCTTTCCACTCACTGCGCTGCTCTTGCATTATTTTTAGTTCCTCTTCTTGAGTCTCTAATTCAACTTGTAGAGTGGAAATACGCTCTCTCAGGTTGTTGATTTGGGCTAAGTATCTTTTCATATTAGACTCTGCTTCCCTTCTTACCTCGAACTCACTTTCTGCTTGAACTCTGTACTGGGCTTTCAAATTTTTTTCCTCTTCAAGGACGACACTGGTCACCCTTCCTTTCTCCTTCTCAGCTTCCCATTTCGTCTTGTAGTGGTCTCTTTCCTTTACTACCGAGGCTACCAATTCTTTGTCTGCATGCTCTCTATTTCCAGATGCTCTCTTCAAAGTGACTAATTCCTTTTCCATCATTGCATATTTACTCATCTGGTCATCATATCGAGAACTTATTCCTTCTAGCTGACTCTTTTCTTGGATCAACCTGTTAATTTGCTCTTCCTTTCCTTGCAATTGACGATCCAAAGAAATCCTCATCTGTTCTTTTTCTAGTAGTTGCTTCTTGAGGAATTTTTGATTGCTTTTGTTGTTGCTAAGCTCAATCCTTAGCTTATCCAACTCCTTTTACAGGTCCCTTTCGTCAACCCTCTTTCTTTTAGTTTCAACAAAGACAGGTGCTTTATCTCGTACCAGGCTTTGTCTTACGGTGTTCTGAGGTATCTCATAGCTCCTTCATGCCACGTAACCAGGGCTAACAGAAAGCTTATTTGGGTGGGGCTCTTTGCTAACTAAAACAAGTTGCCCCCAGCCCCTTTTAATTACTTCAAGCTCATCCAATGAGTTAACTTCTTTGAAAGAACCGGTGTACCCAGTCAGCCCTCTAGTTCTTGGTACATATTGTGTTCCCCCAAACTGTCTGGTTACTAGAGAGGGAGAATAGCTGACATAACTGGTTAAGTCAACTAGCGGGACCCACGCCTTGCTACCATAACTCATTAAATAAGTTGAATTATTTACCCAAGAGGCTTTCCATCTGAAATTACTTTTGGGAAGCGTCCGACATTTCTCCACCCAAGCCTTTTCATCTAAGTCTTTCCAATCTTCACTTATAACCAAACCAAGAGGCCTCATATTAAACCACCAGAAATTGTTGAAGACTTCTTTCGGGATTTCCAGGTGACTAACAATCCACATGAACAGTAAAGGGATGCAACATCGCATTGCACCTTTCCCATGCAACCTTCAATGGTTTAAGGACAAGATTTTTTCGGCCAATATAGCTGAGATGGGATTATTCTTTCCTTGCTCATATTCAACAAAAGCGTTCGCCGCTTCCATGCTAATTATCCCAGCAGCTTCCAAAGGGAACAAAACTAAACCAAAGATAGCAAAAGCCATTAACCGATGCACTTCTTCTCTGAGCCTCCCTTTACTTGCTTTCAACTTATTCTCTATCGCCTTCCACTTGAAACCTCCAGAAGATCTCATGTACTAGCCTACTTGATCCAGGCATAGTAGTTTAGCAACCTCTTGGATTGTATTCTCAATTTTTTTGTCTGAAATAAACTTTGTGAGGGTTGTGGGGGAAACTCAGGATTTGAGCATACTCCTCTATGGTAGGGGTCTTGTCAATATCTCCAAAGATAAAGCACCGATAGTTGGGATCCCAAAAGTGCATAAGGGCTTTAACTGCTGATATTTGAACCGGAATTTTCATCAGGTGAGCGTTTCTTCCATATCTTACTCAAACAACACCTCATCCACATACCCCATGATAGGCATAAGCCTCTTCATATTTTCTGTGGAGTAGTGGATTTTGGTCATGTGTGGCAATTCATTGATTTTAGCTCTTGGGCAATCTCCCTTAGCTGGCTGCATCTTTTCAGATCTTTCCCCATATTCCAAAAAGGTCATAGAAGTCATGGTCTTCGTATGATAATTTCTGCAATTTATTTTAAAAAATAATGAATTATTAGAGAGATTGTATCTTATGTTCTAAATTATCACATGCAGGGTAAGTTTTCTATTTGGTCACAGAAGGTCTACGAACTGTCCAGTGATCGCCTTACGTGAAGGTGGGATGGGGGTTTACAAGAAATGATTGGGGCACGGTGTAACCGCCATTATCAGGTAAACACACAGTTCATAGTTGGATGTTTCACAAATCCGAACCCCGATTGAAAGTCATGAGACAGACCGCTACTCCTCACCTATCCTAAAATTCAGGTTTATTTACAAAATTAAAATGGATGATGACATTAATTGATGTTGATGTATACTGAAATTAAAAATGCATGCTAAAACGGTAAAAATATTAACTAAAAGAAAAATCAATCAAACAAAAAAGCTTAGTCCAATATAGTCCCCAGCGAAGTTGCCATCTATCGCGACGGTGATTTTTCACGTTTCGCGCCCCGTCATCCCCTGGATTTGGGGGAAAAACGGTGCGCGATGAAAATGAGGTGTGTTTTATAGCCGTAAATTTTACGGCTATAAATATCAAGAATCGCCACCTAGTATTAAGGTCACTAGAAACCTAGTGGTCTACGAGAGTCTCGGGTAAGGGAACTTGTTGTGCAAAGAGAAGACGCATCACCCCCAGTGCACCCTACCTAAGACAAGTTGCTTTATTGTTTGATTGATTTTTCCTAAGTCATTTTTTATTGGTCTTTTCCTAAGGTTCGATGTAGATTTCTCTCCGTGAGAGAATCTCTACCTCATTGGGAGATTTTGCGGGTGTACTTTACAATGTAATTTTACACCCTGATAAATAAAACAAAATAATTATTAATTATTTTTTTATCCGCGGGTGTATTTTACGATGTAATTTTACACCTTGATAGATAAAACAAAATAATTATTAATTATTTTTGATATTTTGGCCGAATTTCAATGGATAACCATAAACTGGTTATGATATCCAATTTTATTTCAAAGTATGGAAAATTGCAACTTTTTTTTTACGAGAAAATATGATGAAAAAACCTTGAAATCCGGCCGTATGCAAAGAAACAACATATTTTATATTTTTGAAAATTTTGTTTTTTTTTGCTGTTTTTTTTTTATAAAAATAAAAATAAAAAATAATAGAAGGGCTGTGGGCTGGACTGCCCAGCCCTGATGGGCCGAGAGGCCCATCCTTTGGTGGTTGGCAGCCAGGCCGGTTGGCCTACAGGCCTGCCCAAAGTTTATGGCTGGGCCGGGAGCAGGGCCCGGCCCAGCCAGCCCACTGTTCTTTACGAGAACAGTGGGCGACGGGGAGTGAATTAAATCACTCCCCGCAGCGTAAATGTAGAAGATGCACAGTAGGGTGTTTGGTCGAGTTCAATGTCCGGCGTACCTGTCACTTCCACTGTGAAGAGGATGCCGAGGTGGTCTTTCCTGTCGTGGTGGCGTCCGAAACGGAGGCCTGTGGTGGCCGGAATGAGGGCTGGAAGCTTGCTGGTCGGGGCAGTCTCTGCAACTGCTACTCGCTTCTGTCTCGCCGGAGACCACGCCTGGGATCTTACGTGGTGGAGAGGATGGTGGTGCTAGGTGAATGGCCGGTTGCCGTGGGGATGAGGAGGAGCTGCTGCGTGTTGCTGTTTTCTAGAGAGGGAAACGCTACTGGAGGGGAGAGAGAGGGGAGTCACGGTGAAGAAAGGGAGCTGTGACAGAGGAGAGAGATGAGCTGATGAGGCAGCCCCACTGACGACCAGAAAGGGAGAAGGTGAAGGTTCGGAGTTATTGCACCGGTTGGACTGTGATTTTTGTTGCACTTTAATTTTCCGTTTGTTCAGCGTTTTTCCCCCCGTTTTTTTTTTCTTCTGTCTTCTGCAATTTTCCCTCTATTTATAGGCTCATCTTGCAACTTGCAGGTATGGGATTGATGTCCACAGCATGGTTTGATCAGTGAGTAGGTTGCCAGGGCATGGTTGCCATGGCTGCCGGCATGCCACAGGTAGTGTTCTAAGCCTTCTCCTTCTGTCATTCTTAAGTACTCAAATTCTGCCCTTACTGCTTGTAGTTTTATAGCCCTCACTTTCTTATCTCCTCTATACTCTCTCTTCAACACATTCCATGCACCTTTTGTTGTTTTTTCATTTCTGATTCTTGGAAAAAGATCATCTGACAGTGCTCCTTGAAGAATGCTCAATGCCTTGGCATTTTTTATCCTATTTGCTTTGGATACAGCAGCCTCATCAACCTTTTTTTCTTTCGAATCAGAAGCCTCCTCAGATTCAGATTCATCTTCTTCTTTCTTTGATTCATCTGTCATTTCAAGGTTTGTTTCTATACCATACTCAACTACATCCCATAGGTCATAAGCTATGAGGATTGTCTCCATTTTTACTGCCCAAAAGTCATAATTCTCACCATTAAACTGAGGTGTTCTTAAATCACCACTGCTCACCATTTTTCCTTTCTTCCAGTAACAATTTGTATGAATCAAGGTTTGATTTTCGTCCCTTGTTGATTAAGCTAGCTCTGATACCATGTTGAAGTTTTGATTTTTTTGTGTTTGTTGTTTGATTCTGTAGGTTTGTGTTTACTGGAGTTCAAGGGAAGATACTTTTAGAGAATTGAGAGAGAGGATTTTCTGCAGAAATGGTAATTTGGTTCTTGTAATAAAATTGCTTATGAATTGTTTGATGTTATGCCTCTTATATACTTGAGGCAGAACACACACACACTTTATGCATGAGTTACAACTTCTCTATAGTTAGTTACAATTAACAAACTTTGAGCACACTTTATACATGCTACATAACAGAATGTAACTCTCATGTTTACACTTTGCATGCTTCATAACGAAATGCAACTCTCTGCACATCTCTTAGTGTCTTCCTCTTCTGCACATGATCACTAATCAAACTGATAAGCAACTTAACTTCCAACACTGCTGCCGCCGAAGCTGGGGAAGAAGAACTGTACCTACCGACACTGGGGAAGACGAAGTTGTTGTCCTGCACTGCACTGGGTTCTTCGTGTTTCTGTTGTTTTTTTGTGTCTCCTCCGTTTCTGTAAATTTTCCTCCCCCTGTTAAATGGTCTCTCCCCGTGACTATGTATTATTTCCCCTCAATTTTTTAGTTTCCCGATCGTTCGCCCATTCTTCCCATCTGTCTCTTTTCTTCCCTCCGTTTTATCCAGTTTTCAGCCCCGTGACCTAGTGTTATTTCCCTAGTTTTCACCCCCCCTGTTCATGTATTTTCTTCAGCCATTTATAGGTGAAGGAGGTAAGGTGCAGGGCATGGTGATGGTGTCCAAGCCATGGTGTTATCAGTAGGAGTGGGTTGAAGGAATGGTTGCAACATGTGTTCGGCAGGTTCAATTTTTTTTAATTATTTTTTTTAATATAAAATAGACTGAAAAAAAAGGGTTGTTACAAAAAGAGTTTTTTTGACAGGAATCACGATGTTTTTATCTTCAATTTTAGCTTCTGATTTCACCTGTAAAGTTTCGTCACTGAAAATTCCGATCTTCTCAATTTAACCCAAATTAAGCTTCCAAGCTTAATTTCTCACTAATTAAGCTCTTAATAAAATTAATTTGACTCATTTAAAGTATAATTAAGCTATTGCGCTTAATTAAATCCTTCAATTGGGCTCTCAATTAATCCCGAAGTATAATTACACTTTAAATTGGCCAGCGACTAAATTGAATTGGCCTATAAAAATATAATTATGTCTTTCGACTTAACTTTTACGCAGATTTATCCAATAATAAATTATTGTAGCCTTGAATCTGTATTTTCTTTCATTTTCAGGAAAACAAAGGTATGATCGGGCTCTCGAAAACATCCAAAATTTCCACATTAATTTTTCTGCCAACACCAGCACCTTTTATTTTATTTTTTTGATATATTTGGGGGAATAACCTAGAAATTGGGTTATGACAATACTCACGAGCTCCAACAAAAGGGAGAAATTGATATTAAATAAATGAGGTCAAGTGATAATTTAGCAGACTTATTTACAAAGTCTTTACCAGCCTCAACTTCCTCAACTTTCAAGAAACTTGTCCATAATATTGGAATGCATCATCTTAAAGATTTGTCATAAGACATGTACTTTTGAGGGGAAGTCAATGCAAATTGTACTCGTTTTCCTTCGCTTAGGTTTTTCCCACTGGGTTTTCCTTTGCAAGGTTTTAATGGGATAATTTGACATTGTTTTAATGAATCCTAAAGTATTCATATATGGATCTTGAAGTATCTATATAAAATTCTCCATTGAATTTTAAAGTACATGGTCATTCAAGGAGAAGTGTTATAAATTCATAATAAATTATATTTATATGTATTGAATATCCATTACTCTTGGGTTTAGCCTCTTGGATTTTCATAACCCTTGAGTTCATTTCCTTCTTCTATAAATAGACCACTTGTCTTGTATTCTTTACTCATAATATAAAATGTTGTGGACGTGTTCATTCTCAAGAATTAATATAGGGTTTAATAAATTTTAAATGATCAACTCTAACACAGCTTATTAAAACTTATAATGTGTGCTATAGCCAAAGGGAATAAACTTAATTATAGTTAATGTTAACATTAATATATTATAAGCCTATATGCAAATATTAGTTTTATTTTTCATTCATTCATTTTCGAAGGTGTTTTTGTCAAGATTGGGTCAAAGCAAAGTAGAAAGTCAAACTATTAACTTATTGCATATTTATGTCGTCAGATTACTATATCTAATTTGATCATTGATGTTGATGGGTGATAATTCTTCTCACAAGTTGTTTTAAAATTTAATTTTCGGAACAAATATATTATATCTTATTGCAATGGGCTGTCAAGTCTTCATCGATCGACCGAGTCTGCTCTCCATATATCATTTTCTTTTTATTATTAATTTGCATTCCTCATGCTCATGGATTGAATGGTTTCCATGGTAGTATAAATTCTCTACCACGAAATAAGGCCACACAGATTAGAGGGAAGTAGTTTTTCTAATCCCAACAGTTGGGAGAGGCCAGTGGCGGCAGCAACAAGAAGGCCAGATGTAAAACATTTTAATTATGAATTTATCCATAATTAATTAATTATCTTCTAAACATATGTATGCTCATGTAACATATCAACCTTTTTCAATAATGAAATACTTAAACAATATCAATAAATTTAGATTATCCATTTTCAATAAATCAAAATGCCCTTATAATGTAAATTGTGGTGTTTTGATAAAATATAAGATCTCAAGTTTAACTTATTATTTGTAATGTGAATAATGCATGGAGCTTTGGATGCGTTCACTCTCATTATTTAATGTTAAGCTTATTAAGTTTATATAAATAATTATTTTGAACAAAGCTCAAAGCTAGTGCTTGCCTATAGCCAAAGGGCAAATATAAAATGGAAGTATTTTTCATGTATACTTAGTGGACCTGGCAGCTGACTTATACAACAAGCTCACGTATTAATTTATTTTTCGAAGGAGATAACGATGTTGCTTGTAAGATTGGGTCAAAACAAAGTGCAAACTGAAACTATTATTTTTAATTGCTCATCGAGGCTGTGAGATCGATTAACTTATTTGATGATTGATCTTGATGGGTTTAATTCTTATAACGAGTTTACTTTGCAAGTGGTTATTGTTTATCTAGTCAACTTGGTAGCTTTCATACACTCCAGAAAACTCACATTAAAAAACAAGTAAAAGACGTAGATGTTTTACAATGTACCTTAAAACAGATTACTTGAATTATGACAATAAAATTATTATTTTACCTCTCGGTACAAAAAAGTTAACCCTCAAAATGGGGTGCATTTTGGATATTTTATGGGACATGTGTGATATTTTTAAATTATTTGAGGGTTTTCAGGTATTTTCTGTTTTAAATTGCATAGTAAAACTACTATTTTACTCTTGGTAGCTGACAAAAACACGGAGAACAATAGGGTGGTTTTGTTTTTTCATATATTTGTGCATAGTGAAACTACACAAATACCCCCCAAAAGCCAAAAACAAAGGTTTGGAGCTGGGCATTGTGGTACTTTCATGCCCTGTTTTTTCATGGTTATCGCTGGTTCCAGGAGTGTATAGAAAATTTGGCATTTTTTTATTATTTCTTTTCTGAAACACTGCAGGCGCGTCGTACGGACGCACCAATAATGTTTCACGTGCATGCCCTTTCAGGAGGCGGGTGCTGCATCATTTGCTTGTGAAAATTGCTCGTTCACCGTGTCACTTAGTGTGCTGCCATGTCCTCTACCTCCCGGTGCGGAGCGTGTCAATTTTCAGTGGTCGGTGAACTGCCGGTGGACAAGTTTAAGTTTTTTCTCTCTTTTCACTCTCCTGCCGCAAAAAATACTTTTATTTGTTTCGGTCCCAAGGTTTTTATTTGTTTCAATTTTTTCCTTCGATTGGAATTAAATATATATTTTATTTTTCATTTCGGTCCTTATTCTTTGAATTTTTTATTTGATATTAATTTCTTTGGTTTTTCGTACATTATTGGATAGTGTTTATTTTTTATTCGTATTTATACATATATACTTTTAGTTTTTATTTTTAATTTTTTTCGTTTTATTGTGCTATTTTTTTTATTCAGTTTAATCTTGAAATTTTAATTTATGTTAGTGATCATTTTAAAATTAATATTGCTCCCTTTTTTCCTTTGTTCTTATTTTTTATGTTTTCTGTTATTTTAATCTATTTTTCAGATCAAATAATTTTAGTGATTATTTTTTTATTGTTTTTTTGTAAAAATGTTTTTATTTTATTTTTAGGGGCAATTTAATGATTTTAATTATTTGAGCAATATTGTTGATAGTAAATTTAACTGTTATAGTAATGATAATGACGGTAACGTAGGAATGGATTTTCAATCTATGTTTTCCCTACAGTTTGTGATATGTTTTTTTTGGTCCCTGGACTTTTGATTTCGCTTTAATTACTGTTACTTTTAATATAGTTTTTGATTTGTTGCAATTGTGCCCTTCAATTGAAACTGATTATATATGTTGGGTTTCAATTTAGTCCTTATTCTTTTGAATTTCAGTTTTCTTATGGCTATTTTAATTATTTGGTATGCATATTTTAATTGATTCTATTTGGGTCCTCCAATTCAATTTGTCATATATTCTATCTTTCATTTTGGTCCTTATTCTTTTAATTTTGTAAAAACATTACACAACAATTTTTTTTTTAATGTCTTTATTTATTTCAATTTTGTCCTTCAATTAAAATTAATTATATAGTTTGTTTTAATTTGTTTGATTGTGTCCCCCAATTGAAATTAGTCATGTATGCTAATTTTCATTTCAATCCTTATTTTTTTAATTTAAAAAAAAACTACACTGCAATTTTTTTTTAAAATATATTTATTTCTTTTGGTCTCAATGTTTTTATTTGTTTCAATTTTGTTGTTCGATTGGAATTAATTATATATTTTATTTTTCATTTCAGTCCTTATTGTTTGAATTTTTTATTTTCTATTAATTTATTTGGTTCTTTTTGTCATTCTTGGACAACATTTATTTTTTATCCTTATTTATGCATCTATGCTTTATTTTTTATCTTTTTATTTTTTATTAGGGATTTATTTTTATTTGGTTCAGTTCTGAAATTTTAATTTATGTTGGTGATCATTTTCAAATTAATATTACTCTCTTTTTCTCTTTGTTCTTTTTTTTATTTTCTGTTATTTTTATCTATTATTCGGATAAGATGAATTTAGGATTTTATTGTTTGCACCATAATAATGATAATTTTAGTGATTATTGTTTTATAAAAATATTTTTTTTTATCTTAACAGGAATTCTGCATAGATTAATTATTTTACCCAAATTTATATTATAAAAAAAACTCACATAATTAATTTTTTTTGCGATGAAAAAAATATGGTGCTGCTCGAGACGGGACGCGGGGGCATTGGCTAGTGTGTGTGTATATATATATATATATATATATTGTTGCAGTAGTAAGTCGTAGGTAGTAAGTCGTCATCGATGTACCGAGTGCGCTCTCTATCCATTTGTTATGTTTTGTTTTTTAAAATTGGCAGTCGTCATGCTCATGCGTTGGATAGTTTCCCATAGCTGTATAAATGATCTCTACCGGGAAAAATTAAAGTCACACAAATTTGAGGGAGATAGTTTTCTAAGCCACACAAGCTGAGCAGTGCATAAAAAATGATCCTGCAGATCATGTGGGTGTCTTGGCTGATGATGTTACTATCATTGTGGCCAGTGGCAGCATCAACAGCAAGGTCAGATGTAAAACCTGGCTGCCAAGAAAAGTGTGGGAATGTTAGTGTTCCTTACCCGTTTGGGATTTTGGAACCAAGTTGTGCCATGAACAAGAACTTCTTCCTAAACTGCACTTCTAACGATGAAGGTCATCCTGAGCTGTTTTTGGGAATTGACAAGCCTATTAGCGATATATCAGAGCTGGAGGGCACATTAACTGTACGCATTTTTGCAGCATTCAGATGCTATAACAAAACAGGGATACAGACAGAATATTACTCACAGTATATGAGCCTTGGATCACGCCCCTTCATGTTCTCAAACACCCGAAATATATTCACAGCTATTGGTTGCGATACCTATGGCCAGGTGACCAACTATGAGTTCACTTACGGAGCTGCCTGTATCTCCTTATGCACAGAATATGTGGAAATGTCAGATGGAAATCCTTGCTCAGGTTCTGGATGCTGCCAAACCTCAATCTCCAAGGGCCTCAAATCACTTGTCTATTCATTATCATCTTTTTACAACTACACGAACGTTTCGGGCTTCAACCTCTGTGGATTCGCTTTTTTAGCGGACAAAAGGTCCTTGAGGATTTCAAATTGGCAGCTATCTCGCACGCCAATATATGGAAAAGATGCATATGCAACAGATGTTGTGATTGAATGGGTAGTTGAAAATAAGACGTGCGAGCAGGCTAAAGCTAATACAAGTGCATATGCTTGCGGCGCTAATGCAAATTGCACTTACCCTGAGAGTGGTCAAGGATATCGTTGCTCATGCAATGAAGGGTTCGAAGGAAATCCCTATCTCAAGGAAGGATGCCAAGGTAAACTGGTTATTGCCTTTTGGTGTGATTTAATCCTTAATTATAGTTATGCTTATGCAGGTTATATATGTTGTTCCCGTTGTCTCTCTTGTCATGTTCAGTACTGTTCATCAAGATTACATGTATGTTTTTTGGAAGTATTCTTAGATTCAAATCCGGGAAAAGATAGATTACAAATTCAAGAATGGGAAAGGAATATACCATTTTGTTAGTTTAAGAATATGTTTTAATTAATAATTTTAAATATTTTTTTATTTTAGCTTCGAATATACGGAAAGAGATAGGACTGGAATTGATGCCCAGAAGAGGGCTTATAAATTTCTTGTAGCTCATCCCTTTTAGCCTCATGTGTAACAACACACACACACACACAAATCCGGTGGCCTAGTTTGAAATTTTCATCTCATGATTAGTGTTTGTTAAACATTTCAACTAATTAAGCGGGTTTCATGCTAGACTAATTGGTTAATTACATGCAATTTTTTTTTTCAATCATATCCATTTAATTGGCACAATTTATTCTTTTATATAATTTATTTTTTCAAATTTATATTCAGATTTTACTCACTATTTTTCTCAACATTGATGAATAGATATCGATGAGTGTACGGATCCAAAAAGATATCCATGTCAAGGTAGTTGCGAGAACACCGCTGGAAATTACAAGTGTCATTGTCCACACGGTATGTATGGTGATGGTAAAAAAGGTTGTCAAGGACTTGGTATCATCACAATAATTGCAGGTATGTAAGTGACCTTGCAATAAATTTTGTTTGAGTATCTAAAAATCAAATTGGTAATATAATTTTTTGAATAATATAAACATAATACACACACACACATTAAATGAAAGAAAACCATTTAAGAAAGGGAATTTTATTTGAATAATTTAATATTGATATAATTATTTATTAATATTAACTAACTAAAATATCTTTAATAAAAAAAAAATTCATATAAATATATTAAATAAATATTTGGCTATCTTTAATCAGAACTTTTTTTCATAGAAATATGTTAAATAAATATTTGGCTCTTTCGACTAATAGTTATAAATAACTCTTAAACTTAGAAATGTTATTTTCGCTCTTCCATATATTTATTCTCTTGAAGCTATGAAAATGAATGATAAAGCTAAAAAGAAGTATTTTTTTTTAGCTTTCTCATTGAAGATGCTTTTAGAGCAACTCCAATGGTGTACTAAATGAAAAGTTTTAGCTCTTCAATGTTTGTTTTCATACTCGAATAGGAGTGCTAAACAAAATATCAAAATACCTTTTGTCTTACAAAAATATTATTCCTACATATCTCATAACATCTCTAAGTGAATATGCTATTTTAAAGAGACAAATTGGTAAAATAACATTTTAAATGGTATAAAAATGATTGTTTTACTATGTATACTCCAACATAAAAAAGTTATTTGAAAAGCCAATTATATTGAAGTGGAAAAATTAAATGTTTTTTTAAGGAGTTTGATATCATTTCTTCCATATGGATGCATTTAATTGGTTTATTTTTTTGTTGGCCCTACTTTGTTGGTTTTGATTTTCTTGGGAGATATGTAGGAATGAAAATTTTGGGAGAGAAAATGTATTTTAACATTTTGTTTAGCAATCCCTTTGGAGTATGTAAAACAAGTATTAAAGAGCCAAAATTATATCTTTTTATTTTTGGCTTTTTATTTAGCAAATCCCTTGGAGTTGCTCTCACAAGAAAGTCAAAATCAACAAATTGGAGCTTATAAAAAATAAACCAATTAAATACAATCATGTGGGAAAAAACATCAAACTCCTTAGAAAAAAAAAAGCATTTAATTCTTGAACTTCAATACAATTAGCTTTTCAAATGTTTTTTTTCCCCATTGGAGTATACATAATAAAAAGTTATATTCATATCATTAAAATATTATTTTATCACTTTATATTTTTAAAATAACATCTTTTCATGGAGATGATCATAAGTTTTTTTTTTGCGGCATTGCAGTCATTATTGACAAAGTAATTTTCGAGTTGTAGCTTTAGAAGAAAAATATAAATTTATTGTTTTGAAAATTCTTTTGCCTATTTGAGATTTTTTTAATTAAAATGGTTACATAATATAGTATCAAATCTTAACTAAACATTCACCAATCTCGATCTTCATTCTATGAAATTAAACTATAAAAATTAAGTATAAAATAATAGTAGATCTATATAAGTTATTTAAGCATATGTAGTTTTTAAACCTCATCTAGGGTTGATATGTGATAAGTTATGCATAACTAGATACATTAGGGGAAATGATTAATCTAGATCAATTTATTTTTTTATATTATAAAAAGTAAAAGTAATATTATTTAAAAAAAACATATTTTAATTGGATTGACCAAATCACATATCAACCTGGCTTTCTATCATATCATACCGATTCAATTCTATTTTTATTTTTTTGAAATCCAACCCAACCAAAATCTTAGAATGACACAGGTTAAAAGCCAACCAGCCATATGAGGTCAGGTTTTAAAAAAGTACAACTAAGATGGTGGTTTGTAGAATAATATAAAAACATCAATTGTTCTCACCTAAATGCTCAAGTTAGACATGTTCCTATAAGCTATTTTTTCTTTTCTTTTCTTTTTTGTATAATTCCGATCTAAGTTTTTATTTTAAAAGACTAGCCTACATAATAAAAATCAATGAATCTCCTAATCTCAATATAAGTTTATATTATAAAATACTAGCCTATATTTTAAAAGTTACTTTTGTATAATTTCCAATCTAAGTTTATATTTTAAAAGACTAGCCTACATAATGAAGACCAATGAATCTCCTCATCCCAATATTCATTGCCTTTGTTTAACTGGATTAGTAGAGGGAATTGAATTTTAGTGCGTACAAAAATTAATCTGATTAAGAAAATGGAATTTAGATACTCATGTTCTACAGAAGGATTATAATGGCCATTTATCACTTAGTAAAGAAATTTTTTCTATTGATTTGTGTTTCTAGTAACATTTTTCTTTAACGTTGGTATGCAGCTATTGGAGCAACCATTTTCCTTTTAATAATTTGTATTCTACTCTACATGATGTGCAAAAAAAGAGAAAAGGAGAAAAACTTCAGGAAACATGGGGGAATAGTTTTAAAGCACCAACGAGTAAGGATTTTCAGCGAGGCAGAGCTGGAAAAGGCAACAAAAAATTATGCCGATGATCAAAAACTTGGAGAAGGTGGTTTTGGTTCTGTTTACAAGGGAGTTTTAGCAGATAATACCCTGGTTGCAGTGAAGAAGTTTAAAGGGGTAGACAAGGCTCAGATGAATGAAGAATTTCATAAAGAAATGGGTGTTATCTCACAGGTCAACCACAAGAATGTGGTCAAGCTCTTGGGCCTTTGTTTGGAAACCAGAGTGCCATTGTTAGTTTATGAATTAATTTCAAATGGAACTCTTTTCAAGCACATCCACGACAAAGGGTCCCAGATATTGGCTTCTTGGAGCAATCGTCTGAGGATAGCATCAGAGATTGCCCTTGCGCTTAATTATCTGCATTCTTTAGCAGACCCTTCGATTATTCATGGAGATGTCAAGTCCGTGAACATACTCTTAGACAACAAATACACAGCAAAGATTGCAGATTTTGGAGCTTCGGTACTGCTTTCTACGGACAAAACCATTATAGCTGAGAAAATACAAGGGACTTTAGGCTACCTGGATCCTGAGTATCTTATGACGGGTATATTAACCGTTCAAAGTGATGTCTATAGCTTTGGGGTGGTTCTTGTGGAGCTTCTCACAGGAGAAAAGCCAAACTCCATTTCCAGTTCTGGAGAGAAACGAAACATTATCCAACACTTTATCTCAGCACTGGGAACTAATAATCTCTTCAAAATTTTGGATTTTCAGGCAGCTGATGAAGGTGAAATGGATGAGATAGAAGTTGTAGCTAAGCTTGCAAAAGCATGTCTGGATAGCATGGGAGTAAACCGGCCAACCATAAAACAAGTGTCTGATGAGCTTGCTAAGGTGAATGATCATAATCAGAAATCATGGACTAATCAAAATAGCAACGAGACAGACTCCTTGTTAGGGGAAACATCACAATCAATGACTCTTTCTCAGAGAAACAGCAAGGAAGCAGATCAGCTAGTGACTCCTTCTCAGACTGTGATATCATTTCAGATTGAGAACTACACTAATAGTTCTTAGAACTGGAGCGATCCTTTTATCAGTATGATAGCTGTATGAATTACTCTCAACCATGTCAAGTAAATTCTCAATTCTCTTTCTGCATGCAAGAAACTTCGACGCTTTAGCTTGTTTTTGAATATCCTATAGCTTTATGGAAGCTTCACATGCTTCCAGACTTACCTCTCTTTGTTCCACAAAATATATATTCAAATAAAATTGTGTGTTTACAAAACAAAGATTATTGACCCATCCAATGAGCTTGCAATTTAGCAGTATTCTTGCACGAGTTGATATCTCAAGTCACACACGTGTTTTCTAATGGCGTTAAGTAAATTTACTTTCATTTTATTAAATTAATCTAACCACTTTGTTTTAGTATATATAAATATAAATGTGTTTTTAATTGATTACAAGAACAAAACCATTTTAGCATTTCTAAATTATTAATAAAAATCGAAAAGTTGTAGTCAAAATACTGAACATGCAATGTTCATCCTTTCCTATTTTACTATACATCCACATCTAAGTAATTACTCACGCTTTGTCGTGTCCGAAATCATTTTTTTTTTAATGCAAAAAAATATATTAAAAGTGTGAGATTTTTTATAACACTATAAATTTGAGAAAAATAATAAATATGAGCAGAATTTTTATGAAGCGCGAGTTTCTAATCAAATATATGAATTTTAAATCAATGTGAATTTATATGTTTAACAGGTTTCAACAAAATCACAAGCATAAAATTATTATCTTCATTCAAAAAGAAGGAAGATTCGGATACCTTCATCATCGAATTCAAATTAAGCACAATAATAAAATATAAATTATGAAAACACCTACAATAACTAAACAACAAAAATAAGTCATTGATTTTCTACCTATAAAAAGAAGAAAGTATCATTGTAAATTCATTGCTATGTTACTATCATTATTTCAGTTATTAGGTTTCTAGGCAAGTAAGATGATGGTAAAACAAGATGAAAAGGAGTTGGTCTCATCACAATTATTTCAGGTAATTAGGTTGCTTTGCATTTTCTTATGATCATAGATGTGATTATTTGGGAATATGGTTGAGGTTGCTTAAGAAAATGCTTTTTAATTTAGAAATATATTAAAATGATGTTTTTTTATTTTAAAAAAATTATTTTTGAAATTTGCATATGAAAATGATCTAAAATCACCAAAAATCTTAATTTAAAGTAAAAAATAAAAAAAAATCATTTTTTATCAAAAGCATTTTTAAAAAATAATGCCAAACAAGGATATTATATGTATGTTTCCCAACCTTCAGCTTCATTGCATACTAGTATAAGCTCTTATATATATATATATAAATGGCATCTTGATTTTCCTGTTCATTTTTTCACTATTAACATAGACACAGATTACTGTGGATTGCGACAGTAAAATTACTATTTTACCCTAGGGCTGAAAATTTAACCCCTGGGACTAAGCTCATTTTCAAAATTTCCAGGGGACATGAATGATATTTCTGAATTCTTTGCACAATAAAACTACTATTTTACCTTTGAGCGCTGACAAAAGAACATGGAACAATGGAGGTTGTTTTCAGTTTTTCCCAAATTCCTGTACAATGAAAATACTAAACTAGACCCCAAAAATCACAAAAAAGAATTTTTTTTCCCTATATTATAGCTTTCATTTTGATCCTTAATCTTTTAATTTTTGAAAAAATTACACAATAATTGTTTTTAAAATGTCTTTATTTGTTTCGGTACCAAGATTTCTGTTTGTTTCAATTTGTCCTTCGATTGGAATTAATTATATATTTTGTTTTCATTTGTTTTAATTGTGTCCTCAAATTGAAATTACTTATATATGATACTTTTCATTGCGGTCTTTATTATTTTAATCTTATAAATAAAATTACACTGCAATTTTTTTAAAATACCTTTATTTGTTTAGGTCCCAAGATTTTTATTTGTTTCAATTTTATCCTTCGATTGGAATTAATTATATATTTTATTTTTCATTTCGATCCTTATTCTTTGAATTCTTTATTTGATATTAATTCCTTTGGTTTTTTCAGTCCTTCTTGAACAATGTTTATTTTTTATATGGTATTCATGCATGTATACTTTTAGTTTTTATTTTTAATTTTTGTCATTTTATTTTTTATTGAGTTTTATTTTTATTCAGTTCAGTTCTAAAATTTTAATTTATGTCATTTTTGTCATTTTAATTTTTCTTAACCAGCCCCGGCATCCCCAGCTCCTTTCCTTTTCTTTTTTTTCTTCTCTCTCGGTCAGTCTACCGTCTTCTCTCTCTAAAAAACCAGAAGACCCTCTCTCTCTCTCTCTCTCTCTCCCTCTCAGTTCAGCAACTCCGGCCATCCAATCCGGCCATCTCGCACCACTACTTCGTCACCAGTCTCTCCACCACAACGCCAGCATCTCTTCCGTCTTCTCAGGCGAAGGAGGCAGCAGCAGCAGGTGTAGAGGCAACGTGACCCGTCCACTTTCCGACGTCCACTCCGGCCACCATAGGCCACCATTTTCGACGCCACCACGACCATAAGAACCACCTCGACCTCCTCTACCCAAATGTGTTAACAGGTACGCCATTCATCACACTCCAAAATCTACTGTTCATCGCCTTCATTGTTTACGTTTTACATGCGGGGGGGAGTGAATTAATTCACTCCCCCGCCCACTGTCCATGCACGTGGACAGTGGGCTAGTCGGGCCGGGCTTTGTGCCCGGCCTAACCCCCCTTAGGTAATCTAGGCTGGGAGTCCAGCCCAGATAGATTTTGGGCTTCCAGTCATCTGGACTGGAAGCCCAGCCCGTGGTGGCATCGCTGGGCTGGCAGCCCAGCCCGATTTTAGGTGGGCTGATAGTCAGCCCACCGGAAAAAAAGAATAATAAAAAAATACAAAATATAAAATTTGCAATAAAAAATATATATCTTTTTAAAAAAAAAAATATTTTTATTAAAAAATGTATTGTTTTCTTGCATATGGCCAATACACAAGCATATTTTAAAAATTCTTTTTCTTTAAACAAAATATATATTATCTTGGAATTTGAAGAGAAAATGTGTGTTAGCATGGATTTCGCAAAGAAAAATCATTTCTTGCATTTTGAGATTTTACAACATGTTTGTAAAAATTCAAAGGGTATTGGCCAATATTTCAAAATATAAAAAATTTATTTTTGGGAATTTATTATTCACTGTCGGTATTCGGATAAATAAATTCTAAGGGGTCAATATCCAAAATATTCGGCGGGGATGATATGTTGTTATTCACTGTCGGTGTTTGGATAAATAAATCCTAAGTGGTCAATATCCAAAATATGCTGCGGGGATGATATGCTATTATTCACTGTCGGTGTTGGAGAAATAAAACCTAAGGGGTCAATATCCAAAATATTCGGCGGGGATGTAAATAAATCCTAAATAATCAATAAAATTCACAGGATTATTCTGACCAATGATCGATTCCTTTTTCAATCGAAACATTTTTCATTTGAATAAATACGACCCGTTGAAGCATTCAAAATCACATCGAAATAGACAATGCAGCTTACCTCAGGTAAGGCGTACTAGGGGTGCTAATACTTTCCTTTTATGCAACCAGTCCCCTACCCTTGAATCTCTGACCAGACCAGTGTAATCGGGTGTTCCTAGCGACCCTCAACAGCTAGGTGGTGACTCCTTCTCAACTCCATTGCGAGAGCCAGGATCCCTCCTGAGACACGGCGACGGGCGACAATAATAATAATTTTATATTGATATTTTTATTGTGCAGTAATAATAATTATTTTTTCTGTTATTTTTATCTTTTTTCAGATCAGATGATTTTATGATTTCTTTGTTTGCACAATAATATTAATAATTTTATGATACAGTGAATTCAATAATTCAAATATTCAATATTCTTGCTTTTTTAATAATAATAATAATTTTATACTGGTTATTTCGTTGAAACCTACTAAACAAATAAATTTATATCGATTTAAAATTCATATATTTTATAGAAAACTTGCATTACACAGGAATTCTGCACAAATTTATTATTTTGCCCAAATTTATATTATAATAAATAAAATCTCATACAATTAATATTTTTTTGCGTTGAAAAAAATATGGTTCCGACCTTGACGAGGTGCGGGGGCAATGGCTAGTATGCATATATAAAGGACCTAGAATATTAAAAGAAGTAGAAAAACAATGTAGATACTAAATTAACAATACTATTAACAATTTTGGTGATGTTGCCTCTCTACTTAAAAATATTAATATTGGCTTATAAAAGTATGATATTATTATTATCAATAGACTCATTTGTCATGTTTTTTTGTCATCTTAGTTATACATTAACAGAATTATAATACTATTAAAATAATAAAAATAAATTAACCTAGAATTAAAAGATATTTTTGTATTTTTACAATGATTTTTTGTTATTATAATTTAAGTTGGGTGACAACTTGATATTTCACCATATATAAAAATAATTAAGAATTAAAATCATGGTAAAATGATGAAAATAACCTTTTTAAACAATAAACATGGGTCAAGAAGTATTTTTTACTATTCACTATTGGTTTTTTTAATTATAAAATAAATATAGAGACAATTCTATATTTGACTTAATAAAAACACAAAATAGTACTCTTTTACCATATTGTTAGAAGCGTTTGTACAACACATGAAAGAGTGTTAGAGGCGTCTATGCCCTTTGGACTATGCGTGTGGCGTGTATCGATGACTAAAAATATTTTTTTGTTATGTTGTTAAAAGTCTTATTTTGTTATTTTCATGTTGATGTGACGCGTGTTGACACTAATGATCTAATTTGTTGCAAACAAGTCTTTATTTTTATTCTCTCTTAAAAATTATTGTTCGGTCCTCTTTGTTATTCGTATTTCAACTTTAGTCTTTATTCCTTTGATTTCTTGTGTTTTGTTCTTGGTTCTTTTGTAAATTTTTATTTATCTTCAATTTTATCCAAATTATCAGATATGATGTTTTTAAATTTGTCTATTTTTTTTATTTCTGTTTTTTTTCCTTTTTGTAAGTTTATTATTATTTTGGTTTTTTTGTCCTTTTACTAAATTGATTTTTCATTTTAATTTCATCCTTAGGTGAAATAAAAAACTATTTTGTTTTTCAATTTTGATACTCTCTTTTCATTTTAAGGCATGTATTTGTTCTTCAATTAATTGTTGTTGCTTTGCTTCATTTCTTGTCCTTTTAGTTGCCCAATTCTAGCATAATTTAGCTACTTACTATAACAATTTCTGTTTCTAGCAAATTATAAAATAACAGTTATATTGAACACTCCCTCTGAAGTTGGAGCGTAGATATTTATCATGCCCAACTTGCTAATTGTGTAATAAAACACCCTCTCTGAGACTGTCTTTGTGATCATATCGGCTAGTTGATCTTCAGACCAAACAAACAAAAATTGTCTAATTTTTCGATCAAGATTTTCTTTAATGAAGTGTCAATCGACTTCAACGTGTTTGGTACAATCATGTTGTACAGGATTGTGTGCAATTTTGATAATTGTCTTATTATCACAGTATAGATCCATGGATGTCCCATAATCAATTCCCAAGTGTTTTAACACTTGTTTAATCCATAGTAATTCACACACACCATGAGCGATACCTCGGTATTCTACCTCTACACTTGATCTCGCGACTACTTTCTACTTCTTACTTCTCCAAGTGACAAGGTTGCCTTCTACAAACATAAAATATCCTGATATCAATATCCTATCAGTCTAATTTCCTGCCCAATCTAAATATGTATACCTTTTAACCTCGTGGACCTCCCTTTTAGAAAAAAATAACCCTCTTCTAGGTGCACTATTCAAATACTTTAAGATCCGATATACTACTTCCATATGTTCTTCTCTTGGTGAATGCATGAACTGACTTACCATACTTACTACATAGGCTATATCTGGCCTTGTATGTGATAGATATATGAGTTTTCCAACTAACCGTTGATAACATCCTTTGTCCCTTGATGTCTGATTTTCCATTTCTCCCAGCTTGTGATTCATTTCCATAGGTGTATCGACTGGTTTGCATGCCAGCATTCTGGTTTCTGTTAACAAATCTAACACATATTTTCATTATGATAGACATATCCCAGCTTTTAACCTTGAGACTTCGATCCCTAAAAAATACTTCAATTGTCCGAGATCTTTCATTTCAAATTTTGATGTTAGGAACTGTTGTAGTGCTTTTCTTTCTTCTAGATCATCTCTTGTTATGACCATATCATCCACATATACGATTAGTGTCGTTACTTTTCCTTTTTCGTGTTTTATAAACAAAGTATGATCTGAATTACTTTGCTTATAACTGAATTCCTTCATCATGGATGACAATCTTCTGAACCATGCCCGGGGGGACTGCTTTAGACCATATAATGTCTTCTTTAATTTGCATACTTCAGTTCCGCACGAGAACCTAGTTTTAACTCTAGGTGGTAACTTCATGTAAACTACTTGCTTAAGATCTCCATTAAGGAAAGCATTCTTGACATCGAATTGTTGTAAAGCCCGATCTTGATTCACTACTATAGATATGAGAATACGGATGGTGTTCATTTTTGCAATTGGGGCAAAAATTTCTTGATAATCCACTCTATACTTCTGCGTATATCCTTTCATCACTAATCTTGCTTTGTATCTATCAATACTCCCATTTACTTTCAGCTTTACTGTGAACACCCATCTATACCTAACTTTCTTCTTTCCTTTTGATAGTTGGTATAATTCCCAAGTGTTATTCTTTTGAAGTGCTTCCATCTCCTCATTCATCGCCTCAGTCCACTTTGAGTGTGCTAATGCATCATGTACATTACTAGGAATAGACACATTGGATAATTGATTAACAGTAAATGCATATGATTCCAAGAATCTATGGGAAGAGATGTAATTAATGATGGGCTATTTAGTTTTGTTTCTAGGATCAGGTTCATACTGTTTCGTTGGGACTCCCCAGTTTAGTCTTTGTGGATATATGTTGGTCATATTTTTTTCTAGGATAGGAGTTTCATTAGTCTCATTAAAAATAGGGTTTAGAGATACCTGAGGAGACTGAGGTGGGACATTCTAGGTTGATTCATCGGTTAATGGTGTAGGCAACTCTAGAGACATAAGGGGGTCGTTGCTGAGAACATTCAGGTCTATGTAGGATTCCAAGTTAGCATCACCACTTGATCTCATTTCCTGTAACCCTCTATTTTCCTTTACTTCGAATATATGTTCATTATCTTCATTATTACTCTTCTTCTGAAGAGAAGACCCGGGAACTCCCTCTGAATAGTAGGGTTCT
The DNA here is from genome assembly GCA_025169955.1 of Salix arbutifolia. Taxonomy (NCBI): domain Eukaryota; kingdom Viridiplantae; phylum Streptophyta; class Magnoliopsida; order Malpighiales; family Salicaceae; genus Salix; species Salix arbutifolia. Next base: position 16,485,229 of record CM045905.1, on the reverse strand, counting down.
AATTCTCTGAATGATGCATCCAAGGTTACATATAGCTTTCGATGGTGGTGATCATAGCACCGATATCATTTTTGAAACTTCAAGTAACCTATAAAAATGCATTGCTTTGCACAAGGATCTAGTTTGCTTTGCAAGACTTTAGGGATGTGGACATATACCATACATCCAAATATTTGTGGCTCTAGATTTGGTAGATGAGGGATGGAAAGCAGGGATTCCATCTTCTATTGGGGATTTTGGAATCTGTTCACATTAGATTGTGTTCGATTAATTAAATAGGCAGTGGACTTTACTACCTCACCCCAATAGAACTTTGGCATATTCATACCAAAAAGAGAAGCTCGAACGATTTCCTTAATCTGCCTATTTTTCCATTTTGCTAGTCTATTCTGTTGTGGAGTATATGTGCAGGAGGTTTGGTGTCTAATTCCATGATGGCTTAAGAAATCCCTAAAACTTGATCCACAAATTCATTACCATTGTCAGATTGAAGTGTATGAATATGCCTTTGGTAATGGTTATCACCATCTTATGAAATTCCTAAAAAGTTGTACCTACATCACTTTTATTTCATAGAAGAGATATCCGGGTCATTTGTGTACATTCATCAATAAATATAACAAAATAACGAGCATTAGAAAATGATGGAATTTTTGCAGTGCCCCAAACATCCGAGTGGATGGCTGAGAAAGGTTCTAAACTTTTATGCAAATATGGTAAATAGGGAATAAAGTGGCTTTTGACTAGTTCACAAATTTAACAATGAAAATTCAAATCACTTAAAGCTGAAAATAGTTGTGATTGAAGCTTCTTAAGATACCCAAAAGAGAGATGTCCTAGCCTTCGATGCCACAACCATACAAGAGCTTGTTTTCAGTCTTGATTTGTTGTCTGATGTGCTTGACTCAGTTTTGACCCCCCCCTTTTTCTGTTAACTCTAGGTAATACAGATTTCCTCGTTTAACACCATAACCAAGAATTTTCCAAGTTAGAATGTCCTGAAAAATACACAAGAGAGGTCAAAAAGTGATAATACACACAATGGTAAAAGTAATTTGGTTGGCTGACAAGAGATTCTATTCAAGAGATGGAACAATGAGAACAATATCTAAAGTTAGAGAGTCAGACTAGTTTATAAACCCCTCCCCTGTAATAGAGGAGGTACTACCATTAGCTGTGCAAATAACTGACTAAAAGAAGGGTTTCAATAACTTTAAATTACCGGAATCCTTGGTCATATGATTGGATGCACCTGTATCAATAATCCAAGTATTATTTTTAGTAATGACAGAGTTTGTAGAAGTTTTACCAATTGTGTCTAGATGAACAACATTCACCGTACGTTGTACCTGTTCAATTTTCATAAAATTTACCATACCTTTTTCGATATTTTTTGGGTGTTTTTTTTTAAATCCCTCTAGTTAGGGTAGCCAATGATTTCATAGCATTTTTATTTTGAATGACCCATTTCACCGTAATGAGAACACACCAGCCCACCCGGTTTCTTACAACCCGAATTAAACATCTGCCTCTCACTTTCATTTCTCTCATTTCTAGCCTTGAACTTGGCCTCATCATTTCTCATAACTATTGCTACAGTAACAAACCAACATTGTAGCAATTGAATTTATGGGTTTGAGTTTCGATGAACAGTACGTTTGATGAACAAGTACTGTGCAGTTGGAGTTCTGGGTTTCGAACCAGAAGAGGAAAAAAATCAGTAATTCAATTTTAAAGAAAAAAATTCGAGATTTGCTCTAATATCATGTAAGAATTCGAAATACAATTAATTTCAGTATATTCGATTGATTGTTTGTTGTTTATAATAGGATTTTAAATAGGAAAATTTACAATATAATTCTAACTAAAATACAATACAATTTTAGCTACTTACTATAACAGTTTCTATTTCTAGAAAATTACAAAATAACAGCTATATTTAATAGAAGGCTAACAAAGGCTTGATTTTTACTTGAGTTAATACTTCAAGGGATCAAAATAATTAAAACGCTTTTATCCATTTAGCTGCCATTGGTGTTGTTGCGACGGTGATTTTTTCGCACTTCACGCCCCACCATCCCCTGGTTTGGGGGACAACGGCACGCGGTGAAAATGAGTGGTGTGTTTTATAGTCGCAAAATTACAACTATAAATATCAGGAGTCGCCACCTACTATTACGGTCACTAGAAAACCTATTGGTCTGCGAGAATCTTGGGTAAGGGGACTTGTTGTGAAAGAGGAAGACGTGTCACCCCCAGTGCACCCTACCTAAGGTAAGTTGCATTGTTGTTTGATTTTTTTTTCTAAGTCATTTTTCTTACACTGCAATTTCAAAAAAAACATTTTTGTCTGCGGGTGTACTTTACAATGTAATTTTACACCATGATAGTTAAAACAAAATAACTTTTATTTTTTTTGATATTTTGACCAAATTCCAATGGATAATCATAAACTGGTTACGATATCTAATTTTTGTTCAAAATATGAGAAAGATGCAACGTATTTTTTTTACGTAAAATATGATGGGAAAAACTTTGAAATCTGGCTATATGCACGAAAACAAAAATATCTTTTGTTTTTTTTCATACTAATAATAATAACTACAACCACAAAAATATTTTTTATTTTTTATTTTTTTATTTTTTTATTTTTATTTGGGTTGGGCTGTCAGTCCAGGTGGGCTGACAGCCTGCCTTATTTGGACTGGGCTTTTCAGCCTGGATGGGCTGGAAGCCCAGTTGGTTTTGGGCTAGGCTGGCAATCTAGTGAGCTGACAGCTTGCCTTATCTGGACTAGACTTGGAGCCCGGATGGGCTGGAAGCCCAATTGGTTTTGGGCTAGGCTTTCAGTCTTTGTGGGCTGGCAGCCCACCTCATTTTGGGTTGGGCTTCCCGTCTTTGTGGGCTATAATTATACTTCAAATTGACCCATGATTAAATCAAATTGGCCTATAAAAAATATAATTATGTCTTTCGGCTTAATTGTTATGCAGATTTACCCAATAATAAATTATTTTATCCTTGAATCTGTATTTTCCTTCATTTTTGGGCATATAAGAGGTACGATTGGGCTCTCAAAAACTTCCAAATTTTCCACATAAATTTTTTTTACCAACGCTGACCCTTTTTATTTTATTTTTATTATTTTTTGATAGATTTTAGAGAGTAACCCAAAAATTAAATTATGACAAGTGTCTCTAGTATTTCTCCTTGAGCTTGGACGCTTGAAATATTTCAAGAATCCAAATTACCTTTTCTTTTGTCACCTATGTTCAAATAAAGATTGTGTTTACGGGGCCAATTAATTTACTCTTTCAAAAAGAAATTGAAAAAATACCCTCAATTCCCTAATCAAACCAGATTCAATTATGTTTATCTCCATTTACAGATAGAGAAAACTACCTCAAATTTCCTTCATTTTCGTACCAATTCTTACCACCACAAGTTTCCCATCATTTTCTAGGCATTGCATGACAGCTACAATCAAAGTTTTTTAAACTCAACTTGTTGATTTGAGACAAGTCTCGGGTTTCGGATCAATGAGTTGACCATTTATTATTTCAAAATAACAAATTAAAATATTTTAATCAAATCTCGAGTCAACTCAAATTTTCAAATGTGTCAAATAAAAATTTATTGAAACCCTTCTAGACCTAAAATCACCGCATTCTTGGTTAATATTTTTATATAATTCCTACGAGTTTATTTGCCTGCGCATTGCGTTGGATTTTTTTTTATATAGAAAATTAATTGATTTGTGCGTATTGTAATTGATTGCCTTAATATTTGATAAGTAAAATTGTAATAGATAAAATCTTATAAAAATAAGTTTTTTTCGCTTAAAAGAAACATTGTAATCAAAATGCAGAGGAAATGGCTCGTATATTTTTTCATTGTAGATAACTATCTGTTTTGTTTATGTGTTGCCTCTTTTTTTTTTTACGTAATATTAGATCTGAAATATTATACATAAAAATATTAAAAATATTGTAAAAGTAATTTTTTACCCAAAACAACCTAAAATCTAATAATTATTTTTTTCTAAGAAGTACAACCCAAACAAAAGAGGAAATAATGAGAATAAAAAACCAAAATTAAAAGCGTATATATATAAACATGGACAAAAATAGAGATTATTTAGAAATATATCTAAACAATAAAGGAATTAAAATAAATAATTAAAAGTATATGGGCAGAAAAGAAAACAAAATATGTAAATAATTTAAATTAAAGGATTAAATTAAAAAAATTAAAAGCGTTGTAAGAAAAAATAAATAATTCTTTTATTTCTTGATATAGCTTTGATCTCTTTATTTTTTTAGTTATTTTGGTATAATTCTAAATATTTTTTTTGTATTTATGTATCTATACTCTTAGTATTTATTTTTATTTTTTATTAGAATTTATCTCTGTATTAAATGTAGCTTTGGTTAAAAAACAAAGTAAGTAAAACCCTCTCTTATGCATGTATAGTTAATCTTTAGTTATTAGTTATTTTTTATTTTTTAAAGGGATTAATATTAAAAAAATATCAGAATATATAATTATTTTTAAGAGAACAAACCTGTAGAATAATATTTCTCATTATTTTAAATGCATTATTTATAATAAAATGAATATATTAAAGAACTAAATAATTGAAAGTATTGTATATTGATTATTTCACTCTAATGTATAGCATTATTAAAAAAATCAAGAATCATTAACATTTTTTGACATGTTATGAAATTTGGTTTTGTGTGCGGCGAAGTACGGGGCAAGTGACTCATATGTTTTTTATTTGTAAATAATTTGACCAAATTTTTTTTACCTGTTTTGTCTATGAGTAGCTTCGTATATTTTTTATTCATGTAATATTAGATCTGAAATATCATATATAAAAAAGTTGCAGAAGTCAATTTTTCACAAAAATAATATCGATTAATGAATTATCTCGATTATTATTCTTCTTGTTATTATCATTATTGTTAAATTGCACAATTATTATAGCTGTTATTGTAACAATTATTGTAAATAATTAATATTATAATCTTTACTAACAATATTATCGTTGCCACTATCATTATCGTTATAAGAAAAAAATCAATTTTTTTCCCAAGATTTATTCTTCATATTATTATGTTTCAAGTATTTCAGACTACTAAGATTAAATTAATACTGAGAATTTTGAAAAAAAACTTACTTCATTATATATATATATATATATATATATAGGTGTTAATATTTAAAAAACATCATAATAAAAAATCCTTAAAAAATAATTGTTATCATTATATTAAACGTATTTTCCATAATAAAATGAATATATAAAAAACTAATATATGATAATTATTATTATTGTAAATAATTTTGCTATAGTAAGAACCGAAAGTTTTGTAGGATGATTATTTTGCTCAAATATATAACATTATAAAAAAATATAAGACCATTAATATTTTTTTGCATGTTAAAATGGAGGGCAATTGGCTCATATATTTTTTCATTGTAGATAATTTCCCCCAATTTTTCTACCTATTTTGTCTACGTGTGATTTTGTATATTTTTTATTTCTGTGATATTAGATATGAAATATCATACACAAAAAAGCCACAAAAGTCAACCTTTAAGAAAAATAACATTAACTGATGAATTATTTCGATTATTATTGTTATTGTTATTATCATGATTTTTAAATTGTCACAATTATTTTAGTTATCATTATAAATATTATTATAAATAATTCATATTCTAATTATTATTGTTCATACTATCGATGACACCAAATTATTGTTAGAAAAAAAATGAATTTATTTTTTATTTATAAGATTTATTCCTCATATTATTATATTATAAATATTTCAAAACAATGATATTATTTTTTTCAAAAAAACCTAGGTCATTTATTTATATATATAAGGCACTAATATTAAATAAATATCAAAATATATAATTAGTCTCACATATTTATAAGAAAACAAATTACAAATAATCATTATAATTATTTTGAATGCCTTATCTATAATAATTAGACATATCAACACCTAAGAATATTAACAAAACAGCAATTAAAAAAATAAATGACAAAACAAAATTAAATATTATTAGAATTTAAAAAATTATTTGACTTGAAGAATAAAAAAATATCAATTTTCAAATGATCACCAACACAAATTAAACATTAAATATAAAAAACCTTAATAACCGTGAAAATAAAAAAATTAGAAACAAAAACTAAGAGCATTTATATATAAACATAGACAAAAATAGGAACTATTTAACAAATATATAAAGAAATAAAGGAATTAAAATAAAATCCAAGATTAAAAGTATAAGGGCCGAAATGAAAAACACATATATAAAAAATTTCATTTAAGGACAAAATTGAAACAAATCTAAACTTTGGTATCGAAAAAATAAAAAAAATTAACACAAAACCGGAAATTAAAAGATTGAGGACCGAAATGAAACTAAAATATATAATCAATTTGAATTGAAGGATAATATTTAATCAAATCAAAATAATTTTTTAAATTCTAATAATATTTAATTTTGTTTTGTCATTTATTTTTTTAATTGCTGTTTTGTTAATATTCTTAGGTGTTGATATGTCTAATTATTATAGATAAGGCATTCAAAATAATTATAATGATTATTTGTAATTTGTTTTCTTATAAATATGTGAGACTAATTACATATTTTGATATTTATTTAATATTGGTGCCTTATATATATAAATAAATGACCAATCAGGAAATTAAAAAACTAAGGACCGAAATGAAACTACAATATATAAGGACCGAAATGAAACTACAATATATAATCAATTTTAATTGAAGGATAAAATTGAAACCAATCAAAACTTATATAACAGATAACACAATCGAAAGATAAGGGACTATATTGAAAACCCAATAAACATCGGGGTCTAATGTGTAGTTTCGCATACAAGAGAGAGAGAAGGGGGAAAAAACTTCAACCAACCACCGACATGTCTCTAGTCAACTTGTAACCCCACACGCCGCACCAGAAGAAAGAGAACATGGTGGAGAATGATTCTAGATGTCGTTTGGGATTTTTAACATGCCGGAAAATGCCACACGCGCCGACCAAAATCCATGTGATCGTGGAAACAGATGGCGCTTTCGACGACGCGTAAATAGTACCTCGCTAGAAAATATTTTAAAAAATGGTAAAATATCGCCACACCCCTATAGAAAATTCTTGGATTTTGTCTTATATGGGGTTATATACGTATTTGCAATGACACTACTAACCCCAAAGTTTACTGTGCAGTTTTGTCTTATATAGGGGTATTTTTGTATTTAGCAATTTAAAAAAAATGTGCAATAACCTTAATGTCTCGGGCTATTACTGTGTTGTTTTGTCTTATATGTGGGTATTATGGTTATTTTATTGTGCACAGGAATGCAAAAAATTGAAAATACCCTCGAACTCAAGGCTAAATATAGTAAATGGAGGGGCAAAATAGTAATTTTATTATTCCAATTCACAGTGTCTTTGAGTCTAGATGAACAGTGAAAATCATTGTTCATGATTGTTTGAAACCCTGACCTCCTTTAGATTTTAGTATAATATCTCGTAAAAATAAGCTGTTATTTTTTTGAGAAAAAAAATCTGATTTCCTTTAATTTTAACCTAAAACAATCAGTTTCTTTTCTATTTTTGTATCCTCCATACATACACACTTATAACTCTCCTTAAGAAAATACATGTAAACCATCTAGTAGGTGCCCAGCTTGGGACTGTTTACTCTCTTATTATCTCAAGTTCAAGCTCTATGGTGGTTACTAATATGATAATCACTAAAGACTTACATGGTGGTTAATTTCAGGGTCTGTAGTATTAATTGAGGTACATGTAAGCAAGTCCGGACACCCATGTTAATAAAAAAATATGTATATACTAAAAACTTAGGATTCAATAATGCATCAATTGACCATTTTTCTTGTTCTCTTCTTTTGTTTTTGGTAATAAAAGAAATTTATTGAGATAGGGCTTCCCCTCTCAAAATTTACTTCGATCTTTTAATTGAATTTCTATTATCGAGTATGGTAATTAAAATGATATTGGTTGGAGAGTCCTGATTTTATAAATAAAAAGTAGCATGCTTGGATGTTTTGTTTAGAATCTAATAAAGAAGAAATTAACTTTAATAAATAAAAAAACTTGTTAGAAAAATATCATACTCTCATTACTACTAAAAATGAAATAAAAATGAAATATTTATTATAATCCCTATTGATAGATGGAGAGAGAGATCGGCAACTTGAATTGATTTATTCTTAAAACATTCTTAATCATGCAATAATTTATTTTCCATTTTATAAACTTTTATTGTGCTATGAGAATGATTTAAAAATGTAGGTCCACAATAAGATATGAAAAAAAAAAGCTATAGAAAAAAGAGAGATTAAATAAGTTGAATACTATGAGAAACAAATTTAAAAAATATTTCAAAACCATTAATGTTATGCCATGTCATCAACACTCACAATATTATAAATGAAAGATATGTAAATTCATTATTAGGCCCTTGAGGTTCATCTTATTTTACTTTTATACCCTCTATTAGATGAGTGACACAATTTGATTGGTTCAACTCAAAAATTAATCTCAAAGCCTTCGATTTTTCATTAACTGAATCTCATCCGTCTATCACTACGTACACCTGATCTCGATCATCTATTATGTATGATTTTTCCATTTGTTTTCTTTTATTTTTTCCCCCTCTCCTTGCGTGTTCAACATGAATCAAAATATAGTTTTGGAGCTGTAAATATGAGGTAACATGGAGTTTTTTTCAGGCTCTAAAATGTAGGCAACAAAACTAGAATTGTTTTAAAAAACAAGAAATCATAAATAACTCCGAACTAAAAAATTTAAATAACACACAAGATTATTTAAATAAAAATTAAATCTGATCTAGATATACAAATCTAAACCATATAAAGTTCTAAAACTTGACCAAGAAAAACAAAATCCTAAAAGAACTAGGAAAATCATGAGATTCTTGGCAGTTATTTTTGGATAAAAAATGGTATGTTCTCGAACTCGGATGACATTATCTAGTAATTCTAATCGGAAATACAGTTTTGAAAACGTTGTGATAAAATTTTAACTTGATAAAATGAATGAATATATAATTAATTAAGACTTATTTTTATCAGAAATATCATCTAGTGTGTGTTTGTGTGTGTCCAACCTTATTCTCAAACTATGATTTTTGTTACGCGTCCAAGTTCGAAATTAAGGTTATATGGAGATGGTTTTGGTTGAAAATTGATGCAAAATAGGTTTCACACAAATCACCTTTGCCCAACGTGCCGAGTTCTGTTTTTTTTTCTCTTTCGAGAAAGGGCTCAGGGTTCAGACCAAGCTAATTTTGAACCAATTCATAGCTTGTAAGTGGCTCTGTTACCTTGTTGTTTCTTTAAAGATTTCCATTCGCTATAATTTTCATTTTATTCACAGATTTTTTTTATAAAAAAAGTAACACTCCTTTTGGAACTTTTTTCCTTCTTCCCCACTACTAGCAATGGGATTTAGAATCAGTTTGGATTTTTTATACATTGCGTGGTATTGCTACTAATCCCTAAAGAGAATGACATGATGACAGAGAACTTGTAATATATACAGCATGTTTCGAATTTGAGTCAAAGAGTGCATCTCTTATAAAAATCTTAGACAATCGAGATTTTACTCGCTTACGTAACCTAACAAAGTACGATTTCTGATAAATATAGTTTTCTCGTATATAAAAAAAAGTATCGTTACTAAGCGCACAAAACAAAATCATCTCCACAAGCCAACTTGTGTGATTTATACACCCAGTTTAGGAAATAGTTTTTACCTATTCTTGCCCCAGCCAGTAAAATTGGTGTCAACAATAAGATTTCGAGTTTTTTTTCTTTATAATGTAAATTATGGTACTTTAATATTCCGTTTTATTTTTTTTTAATATTAATGTACCTAGAGTTCGAACTTATTCTTTATAATATAAATTAATGTGGACCTATTCATTCTCAAGAGTTAATATAAGGTTTAATAAATTTTAAATGATCAACTCAACAAAGCTTATTAAAACTTATAATGTGTGCTATATCCAAAGGGAAATAAGTTAACAAAGCTTATATATATATATAATGCAATTGTTTTTTCATGGAATTTCCAAGTCGTTAATGTTAATATTAATCTATTAGAAGCCTCTATGCAAATATTAGTTTTACTTTTCATTAATTCATTCATATTTTATCCAGTCAACTTGGTAGCTTTCATACACTCCAGCAAACGCACATATTAATATATGATCAGAGTCCTATTCGCAAATCTTCGAAGGAACTGTCCTTGTTGCTGTCAAAACAAATTTTCTACTGAGACGAAACCGAACACAGATTAGATGGAGGCGAATATTCATTGCAAGATGGACTTCATTATATATATAATGATGAAGTTACCTTTGAGAAAAGAAGAAGAGGAAAAAAAGGGAGGATACGTTGAACAATTGTTGCCGTAGATAGGTAGTTAAGTCGTCATCGATGTACCGAGTCCGCTCTCCATTTGTTATTTTTTGTTTTTTAAAATTGGCAGTCGCGTCATTCTCATGCGTTGGATATATAGTTTCCCATAGCTGTATAAATTCTCTACCGGAAAAAAGTCACACAAATTTGAGGGAGATAGTTTTCGAAGCCACACAAGCTGAGTAGTGCATAAAAAATGATCCTGCAGATCATGTGGGTATCCTGGCTGATGATGTGGCCAGTGGCTGCATCAACAGCAAGGTCAGATGCAAAACTTGGCTGCCAAGAAAAGTGTGGGAATGTTAGTGTTCCTAAACTGGGAACTTCTTCCTAAACTGCACTTCTAACTGTAGGCATTGTATTAGCGATATATCAGAGCCGGTGGGCACAGTAACTGTAGGCATTGATGCAGCTACGAACTGTTTTTGGGACTCCTTCTCGCAGTCTATGAACCTTGGATCAGGCCCCTTCATTTTCTCACACACCCGAAATATATTCACAGCTACTGGTTGCGATACCTTTGGCCGGGTGACCAACTATGAGTCCACTTACGGAGCTGCCTGTCTCTCCTTATGCACAGAAAATGTGGAAATGTCAGATGAAAATCCTTGCTCAGGTTCTGGATGCTGCCAAACCTCAATCCCCAAGGGCCTCAAATCACTTAGCTATTCATTATCAACTTCTTCCAACTACACGAACGTTTCGGACTTCAACCACTGTGGATTCGCTTTTTTAGCGGACACGAGGTCCTTGAAGATTTCAGATTGGCCGCTCTTTCGCACGCCAAAATATGGAAAAGATGCATATGAAACAGATGTTGTGATTGAATGGGTAGTTAAAAATGAGACGTGCGAGCAGGCTAAAGCTGATGCAAATTGCACTTACCCTGAGAGTGGTCAAGGATATCGTTGCTCATGCAATGAAGGGTTCCATATATTGAAATCCCTATCTCCAAGAAGGATGCCAAGGTAAACTGGTTATTGTCTTTTGGTATGATTTCCAATAGTAGTGCTTTGAATATGTATAAGCTTTCGAAGGCTTCCCTGTTGTCTCTCGTCATGTATTTTCTGCAGTTCTTGTTTTCTTCGGGGATTTTATGAAGATCAGATTATTTTTTTCATGTTCTAGCTTCGAATATACGGAAATAGATAGGACTGGGATTGATGCCCAGAAGAGGGCTTATAAATTTCTTGTAGCTCAAGCCCTTTTAGCCTCATGTGTAACACACACACACGCGCACACACAAATCCGGTGGCCTAGTTTGAAATTTTCTCATGATTAGTGTTTGTTAAACATTTCAACTAATTAAGCACTACTTGGGTTTCATGCTAGACTAATTGGTTAGTTTACATGCAAATCTTTTATTTCCAATCATAACCATTTACTTGGCGCAATTTATTCTTTTATATAATTTATTTTTTCGAATTTATATTCAGATTTTACTCACTACTTTTTTCAACATTGATGAATAGTTATCGATGAGTGTACGGATCCAAAAAGATACCCATGTCAAGGTAGTTGCGAGAACACCGTTGGAAATTACAGGTGTCGTTGTCCTCTTGGTATATATGGTGTTGGTAAAAAAGGTCTCAAGGATTTGGTATCATCACAATAATTGCAAGTATGTAAGTGACCTTGCAATAAATTTTGTTTCGAGTATCTAAAAATCAAATTGGTAATATAATTTTTTGAATAATATAAACATAATACACACACACACATACATACACACACACACATTTAAATGGAAGAAAACCATTTAAGAAAGTGAATTTTATTTGAATATATTTAATATTGATATAATTATTTATTAATACTAACTAACTAATATATCTTTAATCAAAAAAAAAATTTCATAGAAATATATTAAATAAATATTTGGCTTTTTTGACTAATAGTTAGAAATAACTCTTAAACTTAAAAAAAATGTTATTTTAGCTCTTCAATATATCTATTCTCTTGAAGCCATGAAAATGAATGATAAAAGCTAAAAAGATGTATTTTTTTCTTTTAACTTTCTCATTAAAGATGCTTTTAGAGCAACTCCAATGGTATACTAAATGAAAAGTTTTAGCTCTTCAATGTTTCTTTACATGCTCGAATAGGAGTGCTAAACAAAATATCAAAATACCTTTTTGTCTTACAAAAATATTATTCCTACATATCTCATAACATCTCTAAGTGAATATGCTATTTTAAAGAGATAAATTGGTAAAATAACATTTTAAATGGTATAAATATGATTGTTTCACTATGTATACTCCAATGTAAAAAAATTATTTGAAAAGCCAATTATATTGAAGTGGAAAAATTAAATGTTTTTTTAAAGAGTTTGATATCATTTTTTTCCATATGGTTGCATTTAATTGGTTTATTTTTTTGTTGGCCCTACTTTGTTGGTTTTGATTTTCTTGGGAGATATATAGGAATGAAATTTTTGAGAGAGAAAATGTATTTTAACATTTTGTTTAGCAATCCCTTTGGAGTATGTAAAACAAGTATTGAAGAGCCAAAATTATATCTTTTTATTTTTGGCTTTTTATTTAGCAAATCCCTTGGAGTTGCTATCACAAGAAAGACAAAACCAACAAATTGGAGCTTGTGGAAAAAAACATCATACTCCTTAGAAAAAAAAAAAAGCAATTAATTCTTGAACTTCAATACAATTAGCTTTTCAAATATTATTTTTTCCATTGGAGTATAAATAATAAAAAGATATATTTATATCATTAAAATATTATTTTATCACTTTATCTTTTTAAAATATCATCTTTTCATGGAGATGATCATAAGGTTTTTTTTTACAGCATTGCAGTCATTATTGACAAAGTAATTCTCAAGTTGTAGCTTTATAAGAAAAATATAAATTTATTGTTTTGAAAATTCTTTGGCCTATTTGAGATTTTTTTTAATTAAAATGGTTACATGATATAGTATCAAATCTTAACTAAACATTCACCAATCTCAATCTTCATTCTATGAAATTAAACTATAAAAATTAAGTATAAAATAGTAGTAGATCTATATAAGTTATTTGAGCATACGTAGTTTTTAAACCTCATCTATGGTTGATATGTGATAAGTACAAAAAATTTGATTTTTTCCAATTTTATCCTTTGATTAAAATTGATAATATATTTGGTTTTCATTTCGGGTCTTATACTTTTAATTTTTATTTTAATTCCTTTATTTTTTTATTTATATAATAGTCTCTATTTTTGTCCATGTTTGTATATATGTGCTATTAGTTTTAGTTTTTAATTTTTATTATTTTCTCTTTTGTTGAGATAACATTTTTTTTCAAAAAAATTGTTATTAAATTTCAGTTTTTGTTTATGATCATTTGAAAATTGATATTTCTTTTTTTTTCTTTGTTCTTTCTTATAATTTTTTTATTTGTTTTTTATTATTAGTTTCACGTCAAATAATGTTTTTTAGCAAATATTTTTTTCATTTTTTTTAATTTTTTGTTTGCTCTTTTGTTAAAGTTTTTGGGCTTTTTTATTTTTTTATTGAATTTATTTTCCCATTATTCACATAATAATAATAATAATAATAATAATAATAATAATAATTTTAGTTTTTTTTCTTGATTCCTCTTTTGTTAATGTTTTCGAGTTTTTTTTTCTCGAGATAATTTAATAATTTTTATTATTTTAGCAATAATAGTAATGATATTTTTAAATGTTAAGCTTTCGATATTGTTGTTGTTATAATAGGGTATATTGATGTATTTATTATATCAAACCTTGCGTGTATAGATGTTATATTTTATTTTTAAACTAGCAAAATCTATTAATTGATTCAATCTCAATAGTTATAAAAATTATTTGTTTGCCCTGCAATATAGTGCGAGCAATTTAACTAGTACAATATACTAAAAGAGATCAGTGATTCACTGTTCACTATGTGTTTTCATTGTGGATTAGAATGGTAGCTTTGGTTCAGTCCGGTTTTTAGGTTCGTTCAGTTCGGGTCACCAGTTTTATTAATTATTATTATTTTTTTCATAGTAAAATAACCAGTATACTCTCCAATAACACAAAAACCAAGAGTTTCCGGAGGGTGCCACAGTAATTGCACATTTCCAAGTCACTTGTCATTCCGATTTTTTTATATTTTTTGCACAGTAAAATAAACATTCTACCCTCTAATAAAACAAAAACCAAGAGTTGCCTAGGGTATCAAGGTAATTGTACATTCCATTGCACAAAAAAATAACACTTTTACCCTCAAATAGGATAAAAATCAAGGGTTACCTGCGGGGGTATTTTGAATATTGCACATTCCATCAGGCGTCTCAGTGGATTAGCCGCAATGTCATCTTCCCCATGGTGTGTCGCGTGGCGTCATATGATGGCTGGAGATGTGGCAGGGGTCAGTTGAACTTTTTTTTCCTTTTCTCTTTCCTGCATAACTACACAGCAACCCCCAGATTTATGGTTGTTTCATTTTAGTCCCTGAATGTTTAATTATGTTGCATGGTCCTTATTTCTATTATATAAGTTTGAATTTGTTTCAATTGGGTCCTTCAACTAAAATTGAGTAGATATTGAGGTTTTAATTCAATCCTTATTCTTTTAATTTTCGGATTGGTTCTAAATCCCTTAATATTTTTGGTATAGAAGTTTTGAATTTTTCAATTTTGTCATTTGATTGAAATTAATAATATATTTGATTTTCATTTCGGCCCTGATACTTTTAATTTTTTATTTTTATTTTTTTATATTTCTAAAATATTCTCTATTTTTTTCCATGTGTTATATATATATGTGCTCTTAGCTTTGGTTTTTAATTTTTATTATTTTCTTATTTGTTGAGGTAGTATTGTTTTGAAAAATTTAGTTCTTGAATTTTAGTTTGTGTTTATGATCACTTGAAAATTAATATTTCTTTTTTTTCTTTGTTATTTATTTTGATTTTTTTATTAGTTTTTTTTATTTTCAAGTTAAATGATTTTTTTTAGCTAATAATTTTTATTTTTATATTATTTTTTTTATTTTTTTGTTTACTCTTTTGTTAAAGTTTTTAGGCTTTTTTTTTCTTTGATTTAGTTTTTTTCCCATCATTAATGCAGTAACAATAATAATAGTAATTATTTTAATTTTTTTCTTACTTTCTCTTTTGTTAATATTTTTGAGTTTTTTTTCAGAATAATTTAATAATTTTTATTATTTTCTCTTTTCTTGAGATAATATTTTTTTGAAAAAAATTGTTCTAAAATTTTAATTTGTGTTTATGATCATTTGAAAATTTATATATCTATTTTTTCCCCTATGTTCTTTCTTTTAGTTTTTTTGTTAGTTTTTTTTTTATTTTCACTTCAAATGATTTTTTTTCCATCTAATAATTTTTATTTTTGTTTTATAATTTATTTTATTTTAGCAGCCAGTCCGTTGAATAAGTAGCTAGGGGGGATTATAATCATATGGACTAATTAAAAGATTATGACTACAGTGCTGTCTGCGGGTAGAGCACAACAAAATAGTAATTGCTAGTACAAATGTCAACCATAAAAAAAATGCTTAATTTTAGGGTTGTTGCCGTTAATTCAGTTTAGAGATGAAATTATCAATTCATCACAAGTTGTTGTGTCGTCTAGATGCTTATTCTTGAATAGAACAAAAAACTCAAGAATAGAAGACTTTTTCTTGTCTCAAGCAAAAAGTTTGAGAAAAATGTAAGAAATTGAGAACCAACCACACTGCTGTTTTTTTTTCTCAAGCTAACTTCATCAATGGAAATTCACTTATGCTTTGAGGACCGTAAATTCCACACATACTGTAATTAAGGAAAACAAATTACATAGCTTGCGAAACAAGGAGTTTCGATAACCTGTTAGTCTGTGGCTGGATGTGATGATGCCCTAGTTCATATAGTTTTGGAGCACAAGAAGTTATGATGCCCTAGTTCATGTTGTTTTTTAAAGTCTAAGAAATTGTTTGCTTTTCTTGACTCAAACTAAATTTATCGATGTTGGTCACCTAGCGCTATAAAATACACACATGTTCAAATATTCCATGCTCGTCAATCTTCCCAAAAAGAGAGCAGAAATCTCTTCCCCTCAGAATTTTCATGTAAAATCAAACTATCTTCAGCAGGTATGATGAAGATTTTTGTACTTAAACTTTTTGTTTACATACGTAAGGTCATGAGCTTGTCAAGATAGATTTTATCAATTTAGGCTTCGCTTTTATGTATTTTGTAGTAGTGATCCAACTTGGGGGAGCTTGGGACCTTGCCTGTGGCTTTTTGCCTTTTATTCCAAAAATGAAAACCGATATAAACCAATCTTTCTTTCAATATCTTGCTAAGACTTGCTATTTATTGTAATGAGAGTTGAGGTTAGATGTCTTAAAGTTAAACAGGCTACTTGTAGAGCACATGACCATATATATATATATATATATAATGTAAATTATTTTCATGGATTTGCAAGTCGTTAATGATAATATTAATATATTAGAAGCCTCCATGCAGATATTAGTTTTACTTTTCATTCATTCATTTTCGAAGGTGTTATTGTCAGGATTGGGTCAAAGCAAATTGGAAAGTGAAACTATTAATTTATTTGCATATTTATGTCGTGAGATTACTATATTTAATTTGACAATTGAGGTTGATGGGTGTGAATTCTTTTCACAAGTTGTTTTAAAATTTAATTTTTGTAACAAATATATTTTATCTTATTGCTTAAGATGAGAATAAACCTTGTAATACTTTTCATGTTATTCAATTTGCTGGAAACCATGCATGATTTAAATACAAATAAAGACTCAACTACTTCCCTAATTAGAAGGACGTGGAACGGCTAGTTCACTAATGGACTTATTCCTTCTAATTTTATTGACCAATTCAAAACGCAAATTAAACAATAACAACAATTGCCTGTACGTATCCCAGCTCAACCCTCATATCTTGGATTCTTGATAGGCACCCTATTAGACCTTCGTGGTTTATCACAATCAAATATAGAGTTTTCACTTCGTGGTATTCATCATCCCCATTATAAAAAATAAAACTTATATATAATATCCTGGAAATACCTATCATCGCAAGTGGTTAATGCTGATCCAGTGGACTTGGCAGAGATGACTTACACAACAAACTCACGTTGCAGATAATTTATTTTTCGTTGTTTTTCGAAGGAGTTGACTATGCTGGTGGTAAGGTTGGGTCAAAACAAAGTGCAAACTGAAACTATTATTTTTAATTGCTCATCGAGGCTGTGAGATCGATTGACTTTGCAAGTGGTTAATGTTTAACTAGTCAACTTATTGGTAGCTTCAATACACTCCAAACTCACATATTAGTATATCAGAGTTGAACAGCTGTTGCCGTAGGTTGTGAAGTCGTCATCGATGTACCGAGTCCGCTCTCCATTTGTTATGTTTTGTTTTTTAAAATTGGCAGTCGCGTCATTCTCGTGCGTTGGATATATAGTTTCCCATAGCTGTATAAATTCTCTACCGGAAAAAAGTGACACAAATTCGAGGGAGATAGTTTTCTAAGTCACACAAGCTGATCAGAAGTGCATAAAAAATGATCCTGCAGATCATGTGGGTGTCCTGGCTGATGATGATACTGTCATTGTGGCCAGTGGCTAGGTCAGATGCAAAACCTGGCTGCCAAGAAAAGTGTGGGAATGTTAGTGTTCCTTACCCGTTTGGGATTTTGAAACAAAGTTGTGCCATGAACAACAACTTCTTCCTAAACTGCAGTTCTAACGATGAAGGTCATCCTGAACTGTTGTTTGGAAGAAACATGCCTATTAGCAATATATCAGAGCTGGAGGGCACAGTAACTGTAGGCATTGATGCAGCATTCAGCTGCTATAACAAATCACAGATAGAGACAGACTCCTTCTCACAGTCTATTACCCTATCAGGCCCCTTCATGTTCTCAAACACCCGAAATATATTCACAGCTATTGGTTGCGATACCTTTGGCCTGGTGACCAACTCTGGGTTCAATTATGGAGCTGCCTGTCTCTCCTTATGCACAGAAAATGTGGAAATGTCAGATGAAAATCCTTGCTCAGGTTCTGGATGCTGCCAAACCTCAATCCCCAAGGGCCTCAAATCACTTAGCTATTCATTATCAACTTCTTCCAACTACACTAACGTTTCGGACTTCAACCACTGTGGATTCGCTTTTTTAGCGGACAAAAGGTCCTTGAGGATTTCAAATTGGCAGCTATCTCGCACGCCAATATATGGAAAAGATGCATATGCAACAGATGTTGTGATTGAATGGGTAGTTGAAAATAAGACGTGCGAGCAGGCTAAAGCTAATACAAGTGCTTATGCTTGCGGCGCTAATGCAAATTGCACTTACCCTGAGAGTGGTCAAGGATATCGTTGCTCATGCAATGAAGGGTTCGAAGGAAATCCCTATCTCCAGGAAGGATGCCAAGGTAAACTGGTTATTGATTCATTTTTGGTGTGATTTCCATAGTTGTGCTTTGAATATATGCTTTCGCGGGTTATGTTCTTTCCCTGTTGTCTCTCGTCATGTATATATTTCTGCAGTTCTTGTTTTCTTCGGGGATTTTATGAAGATTAGATATATATATTTTTTCACGTTTTAGCTTTAACTACGGACAGAGATAGGTCTGGGATGATGCCCAGAAGAGGGCTTATAAATTTCTTGTAGCTCAAGCCCTTTTAGTTTCATGTGTAATATATATAAATCCTGTGGCCCAGTTTGAGATTTGATCTTGCTTAAAATTTCCATCTCATGATTAGTGTTTATTAAACATTTCAACTAATTAAGCACTACTTGAGTTTCATGTTAGACTCATTGGTTAATTTACATGCAAATCTTTTATTTCGTAATCATATTCATTTAATTGATACGATTTATTCTTTTATATAATTTATTTTTTTGAAATTAAATTCAGATTTTACTCACTACTTTTTTCAACGTTGATGAATAATAGATATCGATGAGTGCATGGATCCAAATACATATCCATGTCAAGGTAGATGCATAAACACCATTGGAGATTACATGTGTCGTTGTCCACTTGGTATGTATGGTGATGGTAAAAAAGGTTGTCAAGGAATTGGTATCATCACAATAATTGCAGGTACGTAAGCGACTGTGTAATTAATTTTGTTCGAGTATCTAAAAAGCAAGCTATTAGAGGAGTTAAAGTAGTAGTATAATTTTTTGAATAATATAAACATAACATTCATATATATACATTTAAATGGAAGAAAACAATTTAAGAAAGTTAATTTTATTTTAATATATTTAATATTAATATAATTATTTATTAATAGTAACTAACTAATATATCTTTAATCAAAACTTTTTTCTCATAGAATATATTAAATAAATATTTGGTTCTTTTGACTTATAGTTAGAATAATTTTTAAACTTAAAAATGTTATTTTAGCTATGAAAATGAATGATGAAAGCTAAAAAAAAATTCTTTTCTTTTAATTTTTCTTTTAGCTTTCTCATTGAAGATGTTTTTAAAGCAACTTAGAAGGTGTAATAAAAATATAATAATTTTAGCTTTTCAATGCTTGTTTGGCATGCTCTAAGAGGAGTGCTATATAAAAATATCAAAATGCTTTTTTGTCATAAAAATATTATTCCTCTCATAACATCTTTAAAGGGATAAGTTATTTTAAATAGCTAAATTGGTAAAATAACATTTTAAATGGTATAAATATGATTGTTTTACTATGTATACTCCAATGTAAAAAAAGTTACTTGAGAAGCCAATTATATTGAAGTGGAAAAATTAAATGTTTTTTTTTTATGGAGTTTGATATCATTTTTTTCCACACTGTTGAATTTAATTGGGTTTTTTTTTTTGTTGGCTCCACTTTGTTGGTTTTGATTTTCTTGAGAGATATGTTAATATCTCTAAAGGGATAAGCTATTTTAAAGAGTCAAATTGGTAAAATAACATTTTAAATGGTATAAATATGATTGTTTTACTATGTATATACCAATGTAAAAAAAGTTATTTGAGAAGCCAATTATATTGAAGTGTAAAAATTAAATGTTTTTTGCATGGAGTTTGATATCATTTTTTTTTCCACATAGTTGCATTTAATTGGTTTATTTTTCTATTGGTCCCACTTTGTTGGTTTTGATTTTCTTGAGAGATATATAGGAATAACATTTTTGGGAAAGAAAATGTATATTAACATTTTGTTTAGCACTCTCTTTGGAGTATATAAAACAAGTATTAAAAAGCCAAAATAATATCTTTTTTATTTTTGACTTTTTATTTAGCACATCAATTGGAGTTGCTGTCACAAAAAAGCCAAAACCAACAAAGTAAAGCTTATAAAAAATAAACCAATTACATACAGTCACGTGGAAAAAAAGCTTCAAACTCCTTGGAAAAAAAGCGTTTAATTCTTCAACTTTTATACAATTAGCTTTTCAAAGGGTTTTTTTTTTCCATTGGAGTATACATAACAAAAGTTATATTTATCTCATTAAAATATTATTTTATCAATTTATCTTTTTAAAATAACATCTTTTCATGGAGATGATCATAAGTTTTGTTTTGTTTCGAGACATTGCAGTCATTATTGACAAAGTAATTCTCGAGTTGTAGCTTTATAAGAAAAATATAATTTATTGTTTTGAAAATTCTTTTACCTATTTGAGATTTTTTCAATTAAAATGGTTACATGATATAGTCTCAAATCTTAACTAAACATTCACCAATCTCAATCTTCATTCTAAGAAATTAAACTATAAAAATTAAGTATGAAATAGTAGTATATTTATATAAGTTCTTTGAGCATACATAGTTAAATATCATATAGGGTTGAGATGTGATATGTTATTGATCACTAGTTAAGTGGGGAGAAATGATTAATCTAGATCAATTTATTTTTTATATGTATTAAAAGTAAAAGTAATATTATTTTGAAAAAAAAAATAACAAATTTAAATTGGAGTTAACAAATCACAAATAAACATGGGTTCAATTCTACTTTTATTTTTGTTGAAATCCAACTCAACCAAAACCTTAGAATCACACGGGTTAAAAACCAACCAACCATATTAGGTCGGGTTTTAAGAAAGTACAACTAAGATGGAGGTTCGAATAATAATATAAAAACATCAATTGTTCTCACCTAAATGCTCAAGTTAGGCATGTTCCTATAAGCTATTTTTTCTTTTCTTTTCTTTTTTGTATAATTTCTTATCTAAGTTTATATCTTAAAAGACTAGCCTACATAATGAAGATCAATGAATCTCCTAATCCCAATATGCTTTCCTTGCATTTAACTGGATCAGAAAAAGGGAATTGAATTTTAGTGTGTACAAAAATTAATCCAAGGACCATAAGAAAACTGAAATTTAGATACTCATGTTCTACAGAAGGATTATAAAGGCCATATATCACTTGGTAAAGAAATTTTTCTATTGATTTGTGTTTCTGGTAACATTTTTCTTTGACATTGGTATGCAGCTATTGGAGCAACCATTTTCCTTATAATAATTTGTCTTCTACTCTACATGATGTGCATAAAAAGAAGAAGGGACAAGAACTTCAGAAAAAATGGGGGAATGGTTTTAAAGCACCAGCGAGTAAGGATTTTCAGCGAGGCAGAGCTTGAAAAGGCAACCAACAATTATGCCGATGATCAGAAACTTGGGGAGGGTGGTTTCGGCTCTGTGTACAAGGGAGTCTTAACAGATAATACATTGGTTGCTATCAAGAAATCCAAAGGGGTGGACAAGGCTAAGATGAATGAGGAATTTCAAATGGAAATGAGCATTGTTTCTCAGGTCAATCACAAGAATGTGGTGAAGCTCTTGGGCCTATGTTTCGAGACCAAAGTGCCATTGTTAGTTTATGAGTTAATTTCAAATGGAACTCTTTTCAAGCACATACATGACAAAGGGTCCCATATACTGTCTTCTTGGAGCAATCGTCTGAGGATAGCGTCAGAGATTGCCCTTGCTCTTAATTATCTGCATTCTCTAGCGGACCCTCTGATTATTCATGGAGATGTCAAGTCTGTGAACATACTCTTAGATAACAAATACACAGCAAAGATTGCAGATTTTGGAGCTTCGGTACTGCTCTCTGCGGACAAAACCATTATAGCTGAGAAAATACAAGGGACTTTAGGCTACCTGGATCCTGAGTATCTTATGACGGGTATATTAAACGTTCAAAGTGATGTCTATAGTTTTGGGGTGGTTCTTGTGGAGCTTCTCACAGGAGAAAAGCCAAACTCCATTTCCAGTTCGGGAGAGAAACGAAACATTATCCAACACTTCATCTCGGCACTGGAAACTAATAATCTCTTCAAAATTTTGGATTTTCAAGCAGTTGATGAAGGCGAAATGGATGAGATTGAAGATGTAGCTGAGCTAGCAAAAGCATGTCTAAATAGCATGGGAGTAAACCGGCCAACCATAAAAAAAGTGTCTGATGAGCTGGCTAAGTTGAACGATCATCATCAAAAATTATGGACTCAGCAAAACAGCGATGAGACACACTCCTTGTTAGGGGAAACATCACTATCAACTCGCAGGAAAGTAGATCATGAGCCAATGACTCCTTCTCAGACTGTGATATCATTTGAGATCGAGAACTACACTGATAGTATTTAAAACTGGAGCGATCCTTTTATTAATATGAATTACTCTCAACCATGTCAAATAAATTCTTAGTTCTTTGTGCATGCAAGAAGCTACGATGTTTTAGCTTCTTTTTGAATATCTTGTAGCTTTATGAAAGCTTCACATGCTTCTAGACTTACCTCTCTTTGTTCCACAAATTTTATTGAAATAAAATTGTGTATTTACAAAACAAAGATTATTCACTGATAAAGCTCATCCAATGAGCTTACAATTTGGCAGTACTCTTGCATGAGCAAATGAGTTGATATCTCAGGTCACACATGTTGTATAATCGTGTTAAGTAAATTTACTTCATTTTTTTAAATTAAGCTAACCATTTTGTTTCAGTAGATATAAATATAAATGTATTTTTAATTGTTTGCAAGAACAAAACCATTTCAGCGTTTCTAAATTATTAATAAAAAATGAAAAGTTATAATCAAAATACTCAACAAGCATTATTCACCCTTTCCTATTTTACTATAGATCCAAAATCTATTATTTTTTAATTTAGCCCTTATATTTTTCTTTACACAACCTTTTAGAACAAAATTCAATGACAATTGAATCAAATTTATTAACTAAGAATAAAATTGAAAGACATGGACCAAAGTAGAAAAGACTTCAAAAATGGATGACGGTGTCAAAGTTCACATAAAAAAGTTTAGTTTAGTCCTCAAACTTAACACAATAAATGTATACAGTCTCTTAATATTTTTTCAATTCAGGTTTGGTAGAAGAGTGTGTTTTTGTTAATTTACAGTTCATAGTTTAAGAGAAAAGATAAAGATTGCAAAAATCTAGTAGTATAGGGAAAAAAAATATAGTTGACTATTGATGAGCTTGCTAAGCTGAAGGATCATAATCAGAAATCATGGACTCACCAAAACAACAACGAGACAAACTCCTTGTTAGGAGAAACATCACAATCACCTCGCAAGAAAGCAGATCAGCCAATGACTCCTTCTCAGACTGTGATATCATTTTAGATTGAGAACTACACTGATAGTATTTAAAACTAGAGCAATCCTTTTATCTGTATGATAGCTATATGAATTACTCTCTACCATGTCAAGTAAATTTTCAGTTCTTTTTGTACATGCAAGAAGCTACGATGCTTTAGCTTTGTTTTTTAAATTTATTTTCCCATTATTCACCCAATAAGAATAATAAAAATAATTTTAGTTTTTTTTCTTGATTCCTCTTTTGTTAATTTTTTCGAGTGTTTTTTCCTCAAGGTAATTTAATAATTTTCATTATTTTAGAAATAATAGTAATGATATTTTTAGATGTTAAGCTTTCAATGTTGTTGTTGTTATAATAGGGTGTGTTGATGTATTTATTATATCAAACCTTGCATGTATAGATATTATATTTTATTTTTAAACTAGCAAAATCTATTAATTGATTCAATCCCAATAGTTATAAAAATTATTTGTTCGCCCCGCAACGTAGTGCGAGCAATTTAACTAGTACAATATACTAAAAGAGATCAGTGATTCACTATTCACTATGTGTTTTCATTGTGGATTACAATAGTAGCTTTGGGTTGGTCCGGTTTTTAGGTTCGTTCAGTTCGGGTCACCAGTTTTATTAATTATTATTATTTTTCATAGTAAAATAACCAGTATACCCTCCAATAACACAAAAACCAAGAGTTTCTGGAGGGTGCCACAGTAATTGCAAATTTCTAAGTCACTTGTCATTCTGATTTTTTTATATTTTTTGCACAGTAAAATAACCATTTTATCCTCTAATAAAACAAAAACCAAGAGTTGCCTAGGATATCAGGGTAATTGCATATTCCATTGCACAAAAAAATAACACTTTTACCCTCAAATAGGACAAAAATCAAGGGTTACCTGCGGGGGTATTTTGAATATTGCACATTCCATCAGGCGTCTCAGTGGATTAGCCGCAATGATATCTTCCCCATGGTGTGTCGCGTGGCGTCATATAATGGCTGGAGATGTGGCAGGGTCAATTGAACTATTTTTTTTCCTTTTCTCTTTCCTTCATGCTAAACTACACAGCAACCCCCAGATTTATGATTGTTTCATTTCAGTTCCTGAATGTTTAATTGTGTTGTATGGTCCTTATTTCTATTATATAAGTTTGGATTTGTTTCAATTGGGTCCTTCAACTAAAATTCAGTAGATATTGAGGTTTTAATTCGATCCTTATTCTTTTAATTTTCGGATTGGTTCTAAATCCCTTAATATTTTTGGTATAGAAGTTTTGAATTTTTTAATTTTGTCATTTGATTGAAATTGATAATATATTTGGTTTTCATTTCGGCCCGATACTTTTAATTTTTTATTTTAATTCTTTTATTTTTTTATATTTCTAAAATATTCTCTATTTTTGTCCATGTGTTATATATATGTGCTCTTAGCTTTGGTTTATAATTTTTATTATTTTCTTATTTGTTGAGGTGGTATTGTTTTGAAAAATTTAGTTCTTGAATTTTAGTTTGTGTTTATGATCACTTGAAAATTAATATTTCTTTTTTTTCTTTGTTCTTTATTTTGGTTCTTTATTAGTTTTTTTTTATTTTCAAGTTAAATGATTTTTTTCAGCTAATAATTTTTATTTTTATATCATTTTTTTTGTTTACTCTTTTGTTAAAGTTTTTAGGCTTTTTTTATTCTTTGATTTAGTTTTTTTCCCATCATTAATGCAGTAACAATAATAATAGTAATTATTTTAATTTTTTTATTGCTTCCTCTTTTGTTAATATTTTTGAGTTTTTTTTTCTCAGAATAATTTAATAATTTTTATTATTTTCTCTTTTGTTGAGATAATATTTTTTTGAAAAAAATTGTTCTTAAATTTTAGTTTGTATTTATGATCATTTGAAAATTTATATATCTATTTTTTTCCCTTTGTTCTTTCTTTTAGTTTTTTTGTTAGGTTTTTTTTTATTTTCACTTCAAATGATTTTTTTCCATCTAATAATTTTTAATTTTGTTTTATAATTTATTTTTATTTTTTTTTGTGCTATTTTGTTGAAGTTTTTAGGCTTTTTTTATTCTTTGATTTAATTTTGTTTTTTCCATTATTAACGCAATAATAATAATAATAATAATAATAATAATAATAATAATAATAATAATAATAACAATAACAATAATAATAAAAATAACAATAATAATTCTAGTTTTTTTTCTGACTTCCTCTTTTGTTAATGTTTTTGAGTTTTTTTTCTTGGAGTAATTTAATATTTTTTATTGTTTTAGTAGTAATAGTAATTATATTTTTAGATATTAAGACTTTGATGTTGCTGATGTTAGAATATGGTGTATTGATGTGTTTATTATAGCAAATTCTACATGTATAGATGCTATATTTTATTTTTGAACTAGCAAAACATATTCATTGTTTCCATCCTAATAGTTATAAAAATTGTTTATTCAACCCGTAACGTAAGGCGGGTAATTTAACTAGTAAAGTTCTAAAACTTGACCAAGAAAAACAAAATCCTAAAAGAACTAGGAAAATCATGAGATTCTTGGTAGTAATTTTTGGATAAAAAATGGCATGTTCTCGAACTCGGTGTATGTGACGATATCATTAATTCTCATTGATTGTTTTGCTTGCAATTTAGGGCAACTTGCTCATAATTTTGGCAAGAATATATAGAATATTTATTTTAGTTTCGTCACAAGAAATTCACATATGCTTTGAGGACCGTAAACTCCACACATACTATAAGGAAAACAAATTACATAGCTTGCGAAACAAGGAGTTTCGATAACCTGTTAGTCCGTGGCTGGATGTGATGATGCCCTAGTTCATATAGTTTTGGAGCACAAGAAGTTATGATGCCCTAGTTCATGTTGTTTTTTAAAGTCTAAGAAATTGTTTTACTTTTCTTGACTCAAACTGAATTTATCGTATTGATTGGTTAAGCTTGGGACCTTGCCTGTGGCTTTTTGCCTTTTATTCCAAAAATGAAAACCGATATAAACCAATCTTTCTTTCAATATCTTGCCAAGACTTGCTATTTATTATAATGAGAGTTGAGGTTAGATGTCTTAAAGGTAAATAGGCTACTTGTAGAGCACATGACCATAATTATATAATTATAGATAGATAGATAGATAATGCAATTTTTTTTGATGGACTTTGCAAGTCGTTAATGTTAATATTAATATATTAGAAGCCTCTATGCAGATATTAGTTTTACTTTTCATTCATTCATTTTCGAAGGTGTTATTGTCAGGATTGGGTCAAAGCAAATTGGAAAGTGAAACTATTAATTTATTCGCATATTTATGTCGTGAGATTACTATATTTAATTTGACAATTGAGGTTGATGGGTGTGAATTCTTTTCACAGGTTGTTTTAAAATTTAATTTTTGTATTTTATCTTATTGCATTTGGATATATATATATATATATATATATATATATTTCATAATAATTTCCCACAATCAAATATAGAGTTTTCACTTCGTGGTATTCAATCATCCCCGGCCGTTATAAAAAAAACTTATATATAATATCCTGGAAATACCTAAACAATGTCAAATTAATTTTAAATGCAAACTAAATCAATAAAATTAGATAATCCATTTTCAATAAATATAAATGCCCTTATAATCCACTCTCATTATTTAATGTTAGGCTTGTTAAGTTTATATAAAGGATTATTTTGAACAAAGCGCAAAGCTAATGCTTGCCTATAGCCAGTACAGGGCAAAGGGAAAACATAATGGAAGTATGTTTTCATCGCAAGTGGTTAATGCTGATCCAGTGGACTTGGCAGAGATGACTTACACAACAAACTCACGTATTGATATATCAGAAGCCTAGCTAGTTGCAGATAATTTATTTTTCGTTGTTTTTCAAAGGAGCTGACTATGTTGCTGGTAAGATTGGGTCAAACTATTATTTTTAATTGCTCATCGAGGCTGTGAGATCGATTAACTTATTTGATGATTGATCTTGATGGGTTTAATTCTTATAACGAGTTTACTTTGCAAGTGGTTAATGTTTATCTAGTCAACTTATCGGTAGCTTTCATCCACTACTACAAACTCACATATTAATATATCAGAGTTGAACAGCTGCTGCCGTAGGTTGTTAAGTCGTCATCGATGTACCGAGTCCGCTCTCCATTTGGTATGTTTTGTTTTTTAAAATTGGCAGTCGCGTCATGCTCATGCGTTGGATAGTTTCCCATAGCTGTATAAATTCTCTACCGGAAAAAAAGTCACACAAACTTGAGGGAGATAGTTTTCTAAGTCACACAAGCTGATCAGAAGTGCATAAAAAATGATCCTGCAGATCATGTGGGTGTCTTGGCTGATGATGTTACTGTCATTGTGGCCAGTCGCTGCATCAACAGCAAGGTCAGATGTAAAACCTGGCTGCCAAGAAATGTGTGGGAATGTTAGTGTTCCTTACCCGTTTGGGATTTTGGACAGAAGTTGTGCCTTGAGCAAGAACTTCTTCCTAAACTGCAGTTCTAACGATGAAGGTCATCCTGAACTGTTGTTTGGAACAAACATGCCTATTAGCAATATATCAGAGCTGGAGGGCACAGTAACTGTAGGCATTTATGCAGCATTCAACTGCTATAATAAAAAAGGGATAAAGACAGACTCCTTCTCACAGTCTATGACCCTAGCAGGCCCCTTCATGTTCTCAAACACCAGAAATATATTCACAGCTACTGGTTGCGATACCTTTGGCCTGGTGACCAACTCTGAGTCCACTTATGGAGCTGCCTGTCTCTCCTTATGCACAGAAAATGTGGAGATGTCAAATAAAAATCCTTGCTCAGGTTCTGGATGCTGCCAAACCTCAATCCCCAAGGGCCTCAAATCACTTAGCTATTCATTATCAACTTCTTCCAACTACACGAACGTTTCGGACTTCAACCACTGTGGATTCGCTTTTTTAGCGGACACGAGGTCCTTGAAGATTTCAGATTGGCAGCTCTCTCGCACGCCAAAATATGGAAAAGATGCATATGCAACAGATGTTGTGATTGAATGGGTAGTTAAAAATGAGACGTGCGAGCAGGCTAAAGCTGATGCAAGTGCATATGCTTGCGGCACGAATGCAAATTGCTCCTACCCTGAGAGTGGTCAAGGATATCGTTGCTCATGCAATGAAGGGTTCGAAGGAAATCCCTATCTCCAGGAAGGATGCCAAGGTAAACTGGTTATTGATTCATTTTTGGTGTGATTTCCAATAGTTGTGCTTTGAATATATGCTTTCGCAGGTTATGTTCTTTTCCCTGTTATCTCTCGTCATGTATATATTTTCTGCTGTTCTTGTTTTCCTTCTTGTTTTCTTCGGGGATTTTATGAAGATTAGATATATTTTTTCATGTTTTAGCTTTAACTACGGACAGAGATAGATAGGTCTGGGAGATGCCCAGAAGAGGGCTTATAAATTTCTTGTAGCTCAAGCCCTTTTAGCTTCATGTGTAATATATATAAATCCTGTGGCCCAGTTTGAGATTTGATCTTGTTTAAAATTTCCATCTCGTGATTAGTGTTTATTAAACATTTCAACTAATTAAGCACTACTTGAGTTTCATGCTAGACTCATTGGTTAATTTACATGCAAATCTTTTATTTCCTAATCATATTCATTTAATTGACACGATTTATTCTTTTATATAATTTATTTTCTGAATTTAAATTCAGATTTTACTCACTACTGTTTTCAACATTGATGAATAATAGATATCGATGAGTGCATGGATCCAAAAAAATATCCATGTCAAGGTAGATGCAAAAACATCGTTGGAGATTACACGTGTCGCTGTCCACTTGGTATGTATGGTGATGGTAAAAAAAGTTGTCAAGGAATTGGTATCATCACAATAATTGCAGGTACGTAAGTGACCGTGTAATTAATTTTGTTCAAGTATCTAAAAAGCAAGCTATTAGAGGAGTTAAACTAGTAATATAATTTTTTGAATAATATAAACATAATATTCATATATACACATTTAAATGGAAGAAAACCATTTAAGAAAGTTAATTTTATTTTAATATATTTAATATTAATATAATTATTTATTAATAGTAACTAACTAATATATCTTTAATCAAAACTTTTTTCACATAGAAATATATTAAATAAATATTTGGTTCTTTTGACTTATAGTTAGAAATAACTTTTAAGCTTAAAAATGTAATTTTAGGTTTTCAATATATTTCTTTTCTTGTAGCTATGAAAATGAATGATGAAAGCTAAAAAAAAAAAAAAATTCTTTTAATTTTTCTTTTAGGTTTCTCATTGAAGATGCTTTTAGAGCAACTCACAAAGTGTACTAAAAGAAAAGTCAAGAATAAAAAGTATAATATTTTAGCTTTTCAATGTTTGTTTTGCATGCTCTAAGAGGAGTGCTAAATAAAAATATCAAAATGTCTTTTCTGTCTTAAAAATATTATTCCTCTCGTAACATCTCTAAAGGGATAAGTTATTTTAAAGAGCCAAATTGGTAAAATAACATTTTAAATGATATAAATATGATTGTTTTACTATGTATACTCCAATGTAAAAAAAGTTATTTGAGAAGCCAATTATATTAAAGTGCAAAAATTAAATGTTTTTTGTATGGACTTTGATATCATTTTTTTCCACATGGTTGCATTTAATTGGTTTATTTTTTTTACTAGCCCCACTTTGTTGGTTTTGATTTTCTTGAGAGATATATAGGAATAACATTTTTGGGAAAGAAAATGTATATTAACATTTTATTTAGCACTCCCTTTTGGAGTATATAAAACAAGTATTAAAGAGCCAAAATAATATTTTTTTTATTTTTTACTTTTTATTTAGCACATCAATTGGAGTTGCTGTCACAAGAAAGCCAAAACCAACAAAGTGGAGCTTATAAAAAAATAAACCAATTACATACAATCATGTGGGAAAAAAACATCAAACTCCTTGAATAAAAAGAATTTAATTCTTCAACTTTTATACAATTAGCTTTTCAAAGGTTTTTTTTTTCCATTGGAGTATACATAACAAAAGCTATTTTTATCTCATTAAAATATTATTTTATCAAAAAAAAATTTAAATAACATCTTTTCATGGAGATGATCATAAGTTATGTTTTGTTTTGAGGCATTGCAGTCATTATTGACAAAGTAATTCTCAAGTTGTAGCTTTATAAGAAAAATATAATTTATTGTTTTGAAAATTATTTTACCTATTTGAGATTTTTTCAATTAAAATGGTTACATGAAATCTTAACTAAACATTCACCAATCTCAATCTTCATTCTATGAAATTAAACTATAAAAATTAAGTATGAAATAATAGTATATTTATATAAGTTCTTTGAGCATACATAGTTAAATGTCATCTAGGGTTGACATGTGACAGGTTACAGATCACTAGTTAAGTGGGGAGAAATGATTAATCTAGATCAATTTATTTTTTTATATGTATTAAAAGTAAAAGTAATATTATTTTGAAAAAAAATAACAAATTTAAATTGGAGTGAGCAAATCACAGATAAACATGAGTTTTTATCATATCATATGGGTTCAATTCTACTTTTATTTTTGTTTAAATACAACTCAACCAAAACCTTAGAATCACATAGGTTAAAAACCAACTAGCAACATTTGGTCGGGTTTTAAAAAAGTACACTAAGATGGTGGTTCGAATAATAATATAAAAACATCAATTGTTCTCACCTAAATGCTCAAGTTAGGCATGTTCCCATAAGCCATTTTTTCTTTTCTTTTCTTTTTTGTATAATTTCCGATCTAAGTTTATATTTAAAAAAACTAGCCTACATAATAAAGATCAATGAATCTCCTAATACCAATCTAAGTTTATATTATAAAAGACTAGCCTATATGTTAAAAATTAATTTTGTATAATTTCCAATCTAAGTTTATATCTTAAAAAACTAGCCTACATAATGAAGATCAATGAATCTCCTAATCCCAATATGTTTTGCCTACATTTAACTGGATCAAAAAAAGGGAATTGAATTTTAATGCCAACAAAAATTAATCCAAGGACCATAAGAAAAATGAAATTTAGATACTCATATTCTATAAAAGGATTATAAAGGCCATATATCACTTGGTAAAGAAATTTTTCTATTGATTTGTGTTTCTGGTAACATTTTTCTTTGACATTGGTATGCAGCTATTGGAGCAACCATTTTCCTTATAATAATTTGTCTTTTACTCTACATGATGTGCAAAAAAAGAAGAAGGGACAAGAACTTCAGAAAAAATGGGGGAACAGTTTTAAAGCACCAGCGAGTAAGGATTTTCAGTGAGGCAGAGCTGGAAAAGGCAACCAACAATTATGCCGATGATCAGAAACTTGGGGAGGGTGGTTTTGGCTCTGTGTACAAGGGAGTCTTAACAGATAATACATTGGTTGCCGTCAAGAAATCCAAAGGGGTGGACAAGGCTCAGATGAATGAGGAATTTCAAATGGAAATGAGCATTGTTTCTCAGGTCAATCACAAGAATGTGGTGAAGCTCTTGGGCCTATGTTTGGAGACCAAAGTGCCATTGTTAGTTTATGAGTTAATTTCAAATGGAACTCTTTTCAAGCACATACATGACAAAGGGTCTCAGATACTGGCTTCTTGGAGCAATCGTTTGAGGATAGCGTCAGAGATTGCCCTTGCTCTTAATTATCTGCATTCTTTAGCGGACCCTCCGATTATTCATGGAGATGTCAAGTCTGTGAACATACTCTTAGACAACAAATACACAGCAAAGATTGCAGATTTTGGAGCTTCGGTACTACTCTTTACGGACAAAACCATTATAGCTGAGAAAATACAAGGGACTTTAGGCTACTTGGATCCTGAGTATCTTATGACGGGTGTATTAACTGTTCAAAGTGATGTCTATAGCTTTGGGGTGGTTCTTGTGGAGCTTCTCACAGGAGAAAAGCCAAACTCCATTTCCAGTTCAGGAGAGAAACGGAACATTATCCAACACTTCATCTCAGCATTGGAAACTAATAATCTCGTCAAAATTTTGGATTTCCAGACAGCTGATGAAGGTGAAATGGATGAGATTGAAGATGTAGCTGAGCTAGCAAAAGCATGTCTAAATAGCATGGGAGTAAACCGGCCAACCATCAAAAAAGTGTCTGATGAGCTTGCTAAGCTCAACGATCATAATCAGAAATCATGGACTCAGCAAAACAGCAACGAGACAGACTCCTTGTTAGGGGAAACATCACAATCACCTCGCAGGAAAGCAGATCATGAGCCAATGACTCCTTCTCAGACTGTGATATCATTTGAGATCGAGAACTACACTGATAGTATTTAAAATTGGAGCGATCCTTTTATTAGTATGAATTACTCCCAACCATGTCAAATAAATTCTCAGTTCTTTGTTCATGCAAGAAGCTATGACGCTTTAGCTTCTTTTTGAATATCCTGTAGCTTTATGGAAGCTTCATATGCTTCCAGACTTACCTCTCTTTGTTCTACAAATTATATATTCAAATAAAATTGTGTGTTTACAAAACAAAGATTATTGACTCATCCATGAGCTTGCAATTCTTTATGAATATTTTGTTTGTGCATGCACGAAGTTATGATGTTTTAGCCTGTTTTTGAATATCTTGTAGTTTTATGGAAGCTTCACATGCTTCAAGACTTACCTCTCTTTGTTCCACAAATTATATTCAAATAAAATTGTGTATTTACCAAACAAAGATTATTCACTGATAAAGCTCATCCAATGAGCTTACAATTTGGTGGTACTCTTGCACGAGTATGCGAATTGATATCTCAGGTCACACACGTACATGGACACACACATGTTGTATAATGGCATCAAGTAAATTTAATTTCATTTTTTTTTAAATTAAGCTAACTACTTTGTTTCAATAGATATAAATATAAATGTATTTTTAATTGATTGCAAGAACAAAACCATTTCAGCGTTTCTAAATTATTAATAAAAATTGAAAAGCTATAGTCAAAATACTCAACAAGCATTATTCACCCTTTCCTATTTTACTACAGATCCACAATCTATTACTTTTTAATTTAGCCCTTAGATTTTTCTTTACACAACCTTTTAGAACCAAATTCAATAACAATTGAATCAAATTTATTAACTAAGAATAAAATTGAAAGACATGGACCAAAGTAGAAAAGACTTCAAAAATGGATGATGGTGTCAAAGTTCACAAAAAAAAGTTTAGTTTAGTCCTCAAACTTAACACAATAAATGTATACGGTCTCTCAATATTTTTTCAATTCAGGTTTGGTATAAGAGTGTATTTTTGTTAATTTACAGTTCATAGTTTAAAAGAAAAGATAAAGATCACAAAAATCTAGTGGTATAGAAAAAAAATATAGTTGACTACGAATTAAACCACTAAAATCATCAATCTTTGAGTCAAATAATTATATTTAATGAGAGTAATTCAACTTATGCGTTTTATTTTTTCAATTCAGTTTTGATATAAAAATTTACTTTTGATAATTTATAGTCACAAGTTTGAGAAAAAAGCAAGATAGTAAAATTCTAGTATTGCAGGGAGAAAAATATAATTGACACTAATTCATACCACTAAAATCATCGATATTTGGATCAAATGATTATATTTGATAAGAGTAATTCAACTTATGTGTTTTGTTTTACCTTGAAAGTATCTAAAAAACATATTTAAGTTCTCAGGTTAATTTTGGGTTTTGGGATAATAGTTTGGGTTTTTTAAGGCCATAAATGGATTTATCAAGTTTTTCAGGGTGTTTTTTTAAGGTGTTTAGGGTCAATATATAAGATGAAAATGAGTTTTTATGTCAAAAAAGTTCAACTTCGATTTTCCAACCACTGGTCTAGGGCTAAGTTAGTGACACATCACTTGTCGTATTTTATATAATTGAACTTTGTTTTTAAAAATAAAAAATATTTATTTTTCTGATAGTATTTCTAATAAGTGCAACATTGTGATATATTTGTATCATTTTTTATAGTATTCAATCAATTATATGGACGTGCCTATTTCTGTTATCATTAAATTAAATAGAAAATAATTTTATTGAATAATGTCATTAAATACAATCAGATAAATGGATAATGTTGTGATATCAAATATTTTAATCTGCATCTAACCCTTAACCTTTTCAATTACGTATTTAGTCATTGTTAACTACTTCTTTTATTTATTAACACATATGATATTTTATTTACACTTGCTATTTTTTTATGTAAAAAAACAGTCTTTATATTTAGTTTTTCTGCTGGAGAAAATTATATAGGTCATGGTGGAATATAGGTCAAATAACTAAGTAAATGATATAACCAAGGAAGTAGATGATGAAAATACTATAACAAAACAAGGAGAATAGGAGAATATTTAATAGAGATAATCGGTTGCTTGACTAAGTCTTTTAGATTAGCTTGCATTATTCAGATGTTAGTTAGATAGCATCCTTAGATAAAGGATTTAGTTTGTAACCTTTCTAGTTTGTAGGATCTTCAACCACTTGGTTATGTATTTATAGGATCTCCGACATAGCTCACACTCTCTGGATCCGACATAACCAATTGATCTTGAATGCTATCATTGGCTCCATCTCCCAATCCATTATTCCATTTATTGAACAAGCCACGACAACCCATGACACATGGACTATCCTGGCCACCACCTATGCAACGCCCTCTCATGGCCGCATTAAATAGACCAAAAAGCAACTCAAAATTATCAGCAAAGGCTCTCTGACAGTGCCACCTCATTTCTACAATCCATCAAGGCCAAAGTTGATGAGCTTGCCCTTCTTGGAGCACAACTACATGCAGAAGATCTCACAGCTATATGTATTGCATATAACTAGAAAAATAGATAGAAAACTTTGATATTTACTAAAAAAATTGTTAATATAGATATTAAAGCTGACATAATAAAAAACTCAAATCTAAGCAGAAATAATAATTAAAATTTAAAATTAATTTGGAAGATATATATATATATATATAACACCTTTTCTAGGATCGTTTGAATCTCAGCTAGTCAAACTCCAATAAAACTAGACTTGTAAGATTACTTGTTAAAATTTGAGCTTCTAGGTTGAGTTTGATATAAAATTATGATTACTTTTATCAAGCTATTTGATGCATCCAAGCTTTATCTTATTTTTCAGACATGTTTATCGGACTACTTTTGAGGGGGGGGGGGGGGGGGGGGAGGAGGCTTCATTATTGGGTTTTTCTCTAGGACATGCCTCGCCTGGCCAGGAAAAAAGTTCACCATCCTGTCATCCTTACCTGTTTGGGATGTAAAACGTGGTTGCCATGGACAGGTCAGATGTAAAACGTGGTTGCCAAGGTAAGTGTGGGAATGTTAGTGCTCCTTACCTGTTTGGGATTGGAGAAAAAGTTGTGCCATGAACGATAACTTCTTTCTCAACTGCAGTTTTAATCAAGACGAGCATCCGAAGCTATGGTTCGGGAATAACATACCTGCTCAAAATATATCAGTGCTTGAAGGGACAATAACTGCAAGCTCATGCACTCCTTTCAACTGACACGACAGGGCAAGGAGCTCGAGAGATTATTACTCTCATCCTGTCATCCTTCAATCAGGCCGTCTTTTTAATGTTGAATAGAAACAAATAAATATATTTTATTTTTTCAAATTAAGATTATAAAAAAATATAAAAATTGAAACTAAAAATATAAAAATAACTTAGAAAATATCTTTTTTTTTCGTTAGAAAAACTCTTGTATCGTTTGCATTGTCCAATGATAAGATAAAGTCAGCTTGGCCACATTAAATTTTTTTATTATTATTATTGCAGTGAGTATAGAGTGATTATTATTTCTCAGTTCTTATACTTTAAAAACAAGTTGATAAATCAAGGCTGAAAAACAAAACGGGAGAGAAATGCATCTCTGAAACCGGGCCTCTGGCCTGTGCAATGGAGGCCATTTGTCGGCCCAATACTGCTTGACGACTAACCCGCCCGTTTTAGGTGGAGGCAGATCAAACACGTTGACCCATCCTTCAACCCAGCCATCCTATCCCATTTCCAGTGTCCAAAAAAATATCTTCTATTCCGAAAATAACTTATTAAGTTTAACATATTTAATTTATATAA
Organism: Salix arbutifolia; assembly: GCA_025169955.1. Taxonomy (NCBI): domain Eukaryota; kingdom Viridiplantae; phylum Streptophyta; class Magnoliopsida; order Malpighiales; family Salicaceae; genus Salix; species Salix arbutifolia. The sequence continues at coordinate 16,448,014 of CM045905.1, read as the reverse complement.
ACAGAACAGCAAGTAATGTATATTCCTCGAGTGGTTTTCTTTTTACTTTCAAATAAATGAACTTAAAAAAATAACCAAACTCTATTAAACTAATTCAAATATATTATCAATAACTATTAAACTTGGTTTAGCAGTTAATTTGTTGATTTAAAATTTTATTTAAACTGATTTTAAATTAAATATAATTTAATTAGATTTGATTAACCCGACTAATCAATTTCAAATTTAATCAAAACATGATTGATTTTTTAATTTGTTTTAGAAAATTTCAATGACTCAATTTTATTTTACATTGATTCAACCCGATCAATTGGATAAATCATAATTAGGGTTTAATAACTTTATGCATTGTTGGGGGGAGAGTTGATTATTTACCCGAATATGACACGTCATTAAAAAAGGGTCAAAATCAATAGTGTGAAATAGGATAAAAACGGCGAGGACAACATCGTATGCCAATAAAATCATCCTTAATTTTTTTAAGGAAAAAGCGTTTAGGGTTTAATCTCATTTTATTTTCTTTTTATTGGATATTATAAAAACATATCTCCTCCTGCATTTCTAGCTTCTTCTACCTCTCACTGGAAAAAAGGAAAGAGAGGAGCGAAACCATGTCCACTCTTCTCTTTCCACAAACCCCTCTTACCCTCTCCCAAAAACCCTTCCTTCTCTCCCTCAGAAACCCATCTTTTTTGCCTCACGCAAGAAAATGGATAAGGCCCAGAGGACTAATTTTAGCCAAATCCAACGGTAACGATTCAGTTGATACAACAGACAGGATAATCTCCGCTGTCTGTTACTTCTACCCATTCTTTGACGGAGTCCAGTACGGAAAATACGTCATAGCCCAGTTTTCTCCAATTCAAGCTCTCATCCAGCCTCTGCTCCCAGCTATAAAAGTCTTTAAGAGTTTTCCCTTAAATGGGTTTTTGGTGTTTTTGACTCTTTACTTTGTTGTTGTGAGAAACTCCAATTTTAGCAGATATGTGAGGTTCAACACCATGCAAGCTATAGTGCTTGATGTGTTGTTGATATTTCCTGATTTGTTAGAGAGGAGTTTTAATCCAGGAGATGGATTGGGATTGGATTTGTTGATGAGTTTGGACAGTACTGTGTTTTTGTACCTTTTGGTTTGTTTGATTTATGGGTCTACTTCTTGTTTGTTTGGCCAGATTCCTAGGTTGCCCATTGTTGCTGAGGCTGCTGATAGGCAGGTTCTTTAGATTTTCCGTTGTTGGGTTTTGATTATTATTGCCTTTTCTTTTTATCTTTTTTCTTCGTAATGTGCTTGTAATTTACTCTTTGAATTAATAAATTTGCCAAAAAAAAGGGGAGAAAGTTTGATCTCGCAACGCCTGGTGTTAATGTATTTGTGCTTATTGTGTTGAATGTTGATATGGACCGAATTCAATTTGATTTCGCAACGCCTGTTTTTTTTTTTTTTTTTTTGAGGATTATACATATGTATGTATGTATGCAAGGATTCGAAATAATCAACTTTACCTCTTTTAGTGTGTTTATCTTGTTGCATTTGGTTACTCCTATTTGTTTAATAGTACAGTCTGCTATAATAAGATGGTTGAATTTCTGTTTTATAAATAGCTAGCTATTCGGTTATGTTTGTGAAATGAAAGGAGATGTTTAATAAGTTTTTCTGTACATTGTAAAGGATTCATCAACCGAGTCTGCGCTGAATGTGTCATGGTTAACGTTTTGAGTATTTTCTTAAAGAAATCAAGTTGCGCAATATATATATTAATTTCTTCTTTAGCTTACAATAGGTTAATTAACTTTGGAAGTGCATGAAAAACTGCTTAAACTGGCTATCCAGAGGTGGGTGTCTTTGCTTGTGCTGCTGCTATTATTGTGGCCAAGAAGTGAAACCTGGTTGCCAAGGAAAATTTGCGGATGTTAGTGTTCCTTATCCCTGTGTTCGAGAAACCTGACTGTTCCATGAAGGAGCATTTCTTTCTAGATTGCAGTTCAAATGATGGTGATGCTGAGCCTTTGGTTTGGACGTAACATGCCTGCTTGTGATGTATCTGTGTAGGAGGGCACAGTAACTCTAAGCATTGATACGGCATATGACTGCTATGACAAATCAGGGATGGATGGATGCCTTGTTTTTCACTCTATCACACTTGGATCTGGCCCTTTCATGTTCTCAAACTCCAGAAACATGCTGACAGCTATTGGTTGTGATAATGAGGTCATGGCGATGAAAGTAGAGATGACATTTGGTCGCTGCCTGTTCTTCTTTGCACTGAAAATGTGAACATGTCAGATAAGAATCCTTGTTCATTCTGGATATTCTTTCAGACCTCAATTCCCAATTGTCTAGAGCTTCTTGCTATAACAGTTTCAAGCAAATACAACTACACAAATATTTCATACTTCAATCGCTGTGGAGTGACATTTTTTACAGATAAACGCTCCTTTGATCTTCCAGATTGGTTGGTAGCTCACTCACATTGCAGATGGAAAACATACATCAGTTGTTGGGATTGAAATTGAACGGGTAGTCAAGACTGAGAGGCAAGAACAGGCTAAAGCCAGTACTAGTGCATATACTTGTGGGGGTAAAGCAGACTGCTCCCATTCAAACAACGTTCAAGGATAATTCGCTTGTGCTGTTAAGGTTTCAAAGGACACCCCAATCTTCAACAAGGATACCAAGATAAACTGATTCATGCTTTTTGGAATTTCCGTAGTTAATAGTTCTGCAGGTGATATTCACAAGAACTGTTCTTCTATTGTGTGATCCGGTCATGTGGAGTATTTCCTTTTCAGACTTGATGTTCACATTAGTCCTTTTCAGGTTTACGTGCAGATGTCACATGTTATATAGATATCGATGAATGCAAAGACCCAGAGAGATACCCATGCCTAGGTACATGCAAGAACACCATTGGAAATTACAAACTTTACTGTCCAGTTAGCAAGTATGGTGATGGTAAAACAGGCTGTCAAGTTTTTGGTATAATCACAATCATATGATGTGGTTGCCCTGTGCATTTTCTTAAGAGGCAACAGAAACCATTGCTTCCTTGGTCTCATTCCCTAGCTCACAGGAAAGAAGACAATGGGACACAGTCTAATTTTGTGAATACTGGGACACACTCTGATCTATATGGATTCATTTGTTGAAGGAGCTGCATTCTCAAGGGAACTGGGTGATGATTTGTCTGATATATTCTGTCTCAATCCAATTTGAAAGTGTTTTTTTTTCTAAGGTCGTTATGCTAGAACAATTGCAGCTCTCTAGCCTTTGATATATATAAACTCTCGTCAAAAGATGATTATTGCATCCCTGCGCAATCACTTGCCCTTCCAAATCCAGGTAACAGCCCACCAAGAACACACAGAGCAGCACTATCCTTGTACCTCTTGAGTTTGGCCAGCTATTTCCTTATCTATATATAGACCATTCAGCTGCCCTTCATTCATGCAAAAAGAAGCCATCCAATTATTCAGGTCCAGTTTATTAAAAAATATCTTTTCAGGTGCGTTTTTAGCATCATCTTCGTACCTTTATTCCCCCAAAACCTCCCATCATTCTTTTCGGCACCAACACAATTTGCTGCAATGAATGCTAACTAACAGCTAATGAATGAGAACAGGACCCTTATAGAACACTTGCTTCAATGACAAAGATTCAACTTCTTTACCATTGCTTGACGGACTATGGAGTTTTTGGGAATGTGTTTGAAAAGTGTTTTTGAAAAAAAAAAAAAATATTTTTGGTTTTTTATTTTAAATTAAAATTTTTTGGTGTTTTTAAATCATTTTGATATGTTGATGTTAAAAATAATTTTTAAAAAATAAAAAAATATCATTGTAATATATTTTTGAATAAAAAAAATAATATCAATCACACTTCTAAAAAGTAATATCAACCTAACTTCTAAACTGTAAGTCCATCAAAGAAGAATAATTCGTGTTCCCCGCTGTTTGATACTCAATAGTGCTACCAGCCCACCGTTGATAGCATTAGTGTCCCATGTTTTTGAAAAATGTCAACGACCCTGTAAATCAAGACCCACTGCCTGCAAAAACCTGTCCAATTACCTAATCTCTGGTGTATAATCAGTACAGTACAAAGTAATATTTATATATTTAGTCTCTTCAACAAGTCCTTGGATTTAATCAGTACATTACAAAATTAACGATAGATGCTTGTCTTTTATTCTAATGATCTTCCAAGAAGCTCGTTCTGTTTGTTGTCAAGATTGGGACAAAATAAAGTAAGATTTTTTTGAAACTATAGATTTATATATTTTTTTGATATTAAGTTAATTTATATGCAATTACTTTGTTTGATGATCGATGTTGACGATTTTTGGATGTTTGTTTCAGCGAGGAATTCAATGTTGTTTCATACAATGGTTGATGTTGATATATGTATTATTCTTGAATGAGAAATAAGGTTGAATCTAGCAATACGATGTAGTTGTTTTTCCGATAAGAAATATGTTAATCTTGTCGCTTTTTTGGTTAATTATTTGATTGATAACATAATTTCTTATAGGATGGTTGACTTTCTTGTTTTTATTAGCAGCCGGTAATGTTCGTGAAATTTTTAGAAGGGATCTGCAGCAAATGTTGCTGCAGTCTGTCATCAAGGCTTCATCATCTGACAGTACTGTGCTCTCAGAAAATATTTGTTCATAGAATATTCATTTCTTGTTTAAATGGAAATTAGTTAACGTGGGAAGTGTGAGAAAATGACTCTCCAGATGAGGGTGTCTTTGCTAATGGTGTTGGTAATGCTCTGGCTTCTGACAACTGAATCTTCAAGCCAAGATGTGAAACCTGGGTGCCAAAAAAATGACTGTAAGCATTGGTACGGGATATAACTGCTATGACAAACCGGGGAATGAAATTCTCTATTTCGATCGGTCTATGAAACTTGGACCAGGCCCTTTTACGTTCTAAGACACCATTAACATATTCACAGCTATCGGCTGTGATACGGCTGCCGAGGTGACCAACGAAGAGTTTACATATGGAGCTGCCTGTCTATCCTTGTGCACAAAATACGTGAACATGACAGATGCGAATACTTGCTCGGGTTCTGGATGCTGCCAAACCTCAATTCCCATGGGCCTCAATTCACTTGATATTTCATCTTACAGTTATTTCAACCACACGAATGTTTCGGATTTCAATCCCTGTGGGTTTGCATTTTTAGCCGATACGCGCTCCTTTCATCTCTCAGATTGGCCGCTCAGTCGTATGGCAGATGGAAAAGATGTTAGAATTACTGAGTTTTGCATTGAAGATAAGAAGATTGTTAGAATATTTGAATTTCGAAATTTACTGTTCATAACAAGTTACAAAATCTGTTGCCAATAATCTCTCAAGTTTGTCGAGAGTTTTGTGTTTCTTCAATTTCATGTTTCTTGTAAGCCTTTATATAGGCATTCTGATTCAATAAAGGTTATGTGATTATTCCCTATAAAATTCCTGTTCATCAGAATTTTGTTCTTCAGAATCAAACAGTAACTGTTTAAAATAGTTACTGTTCAGATCATTGCTAATCTAACAAAAGATACATCAGACGTTGCGATTGAATGGGTAGCCAAGAATGAGACATGTGGACAGGCTAAAGCTAATACAAGTGCATATAAATAGCTATCAGGTTTATAATCATACACTGATTCCTTGTTTTACAGATATCCAGAAAGATACCCATGTGAAGGTAAATGCAAGAACACTATTGGAAGTTACAAATGTCACTGTCCATTTGGCAAGTATGGTAATGGTGAAAAAGGTTGTCTGAGATTTGGTGGTATCATAATCATATCAGGTAAATATCCTTTGCATTTTCTCAAGACGCTGTGATTTTATTTTCCTGGGAGAATTCTCTTGCTATTACTGGATATAATTTTCCAGAAACCCCTTCACATTACCTCCGGATTATCAGAAAGGTTTTACTTGCAAATATAGCACAACCGTTTTTTTCTTTAAAGTTGCTCATCTCGTATCCTATGATCTCTTTCAGTAGCTGTTGGTATTAAGGAAATAATCGAACCCAAATCAAATACATAACTGTCACCATAAACTCTATATGCAGTTTCCTTTTCTGCAAATCTTGACAGTAAATGTAATAGTAGCCGTTAGTATTTTAACGTTAGAATAACTAGAAATTAGGCTTCTTTGTGTATACTCTTCTGTATAAATTGTAAGTGAAATCAATAAGAAATTATGCTGAATATTATTCACAAATTGTGAAACACTTTATGGTATCAGAGCAAATTAAACTCCAACGAGTATATTCCTATTACCTGTATCATGGCTGCCACAGCATCATCTTCATCACCTGCAACTCCACAGATCATCACCCTAAACAGCCACACAACCATCAATGAGAAACTTACCCCCTCCACCTTCCCCCAATGGAGAGCTCAATTTGAGGCATTACTCATCGGTTATGACTTAATCGATTTTGTCACTGGAGCCAAACCATGCCCAGTGATCGATTTGGCAGATCCCACCGCTTCCAAAATCGAAATTTCCCACTGGATTCGCCAAGACAAATTGATTCTCCATACCATCTTGTCATCTACATCAACCACCATTACTCCCCTCTTAGCAGCATGCAAAACCTCACAAGAGGCTTGGACATCACTGAATCGCCTCTACGCAGGCAAGTCCAGAACACGGGCAATGCAACTCAAGGAAGACCTTACCTTGAGCACCCGTGGAAATCGCACAGTGGCTGAATTTCTTCAGGCTGTGAAATTGATTGCAGATGAGCTTGCAATCATCGATCATCGAGTATCTGAGGATGATTTAACCCTCTATGTTCTAAATGGCCTGGGTCAAGAATTTAGGGAGATTGCTGCTCCCATTCGTGCTCGGGAGAAATCCCTAAGTTTCGAAGAACTTTATGACTTACTGATTGGTCATGAAAGTTACCTTAAAAGGCTGCAAAACCAGCAGACAACAAGCTTCATTCCCACTGCCAACTACTCTCACCGGCAAGGGCGTGCCTCTGGGTCGCCATCTCACTTTGTCTCCAGCGTCAATCAGCCTTCCAGGCAAGGACGCCAAAACAACCAGTTCAGAAACCCACGATTTAGTCACAATAATAACCGGAACGCTAATGGGTTTCAACGAAATGTGCCCCCAAATTCTGGCCCAAGGAGATATCAGCCCAAGTGTCAATGGTGTGATCAATTGGGCCATACAGCAAAAAATTGCCCGAAAATGTCTTCCGGTGAATTTACAGCCAATTGTGCAGTATCTAATCATGAAAAAAAATCACCAATGGTTAGTTGACTCAGCAGCGTCACACAATATGACTACGGATCTGTCAAAATTATCAATTCACTCTGAATATGATGGCACGGATGAAGTGGTCATTGGTGACGGAACAGGTTTGCCCGTATCTCACATTGGTTCATTGTCACTTACCTCTCCTAATCGTAAATTTCATCTTCATGATACTTTATGTGTGCCCACAATTCATAAAAATCTTGTTTCTGTTCATCAGTTTACTAAACAAAATTGTGTTTATCTAATATTTCATCCTGATTATTTTTTGGTAAAGGATCGGATCACGGGGGCGACATTACTCAAAGGCGCATGTAAAGATGGAGTGTACCCATTTCCGGAAGACTTACCGCTGTCAAATAAAATTGTGGCTTATGTTCACAATCGCACCACTATTGATGGGTGGCACAAAAGGCTTGGTCACCCTGCGTCCAAACTAGTCAATCATTTAATTAACACCTTTTCTTTACCAATCCTTAAAAATAGCCATGTATCCCCTTGCACTTCATGTTCCCAAAATAAAGCACATCGTTTGCCTTTTAATAATCATGGTCTCACCAGCACTGCACCCATTGAGCTCATTTACACTGATGTTTGGGGTCCATCTCATGAAACTGGCATTGACGGCTCAAAGTATTATGTGATTTTTATAGACCATTTTACAAAATACATTTGGCTATATCCCATTACTCATAAATCCAGTGTTCATAAAATTTTTCCCCAATTTCGAAATCTTGTTGAAAACAAATTCAACACCAAAATCAAAAGTCTATATTCCGATAATGGTGGGGAATACACTGGTCTCAAACCTTATCTTTCAATTCATGGGATTAGCCACTATACCACTGCCCCTCATACACCCCAACAAAATGGCATGTCTGAAAGACGCCATCGCCATCTAGTTGAAACAGGTCTTACCCTACTCACTGATGCTCACATGCCTCTATCCTTTTGGTCGTATGCTTTTCAAACCGCAGCCTATCTCATTAATCGCATGCCCACCTCAACTTTACAAAATAAATCCCCGTTTTAAAAATTGTTCACCCAACATCCCAATTATCTAAAGTTGAAACAATTTGGGTGTTTATGTTTTCCCTTGACAAAACCCTATAATCATCATAAACTTGAACCGAAATCTCAACCGTGTGCATTCATAGGTTATTCTCTTTCACAGAATGCCTACCTTTGTCGTGAGCCAAACACTGGGAAAATTTATCAATCCCGACATGTTATATTTCATGAAAATGATTTTCCATTTCAAAAAACCCAAACCCCCAAATTCATCCCTAAACCCGTCTACCCACCCCCCACCCCGTCTGCCACAATCCAAATGCCCCAAAATCAAATCCCTAACCCCTATTATGCAAACCCACCTGCCCATCCCCCAAATCCAACACTACACCCAAATCCATCTCCCAGTTCCACCATCTCCGACGTGCCTGCCCCAATTGACTCATCCCCAAGACTCCTGGTTCCTCCGTCATCACCGTCTCCGGCTGTGGGTAACACTCGATCTCCATCGCCTGTGCCCATGCCCCCGTCTGACCCGTCGCCGCTTCAGGTAAGTCCTCTTCCCTCTTCTTCTTCAATAATTTCAGCACCACCTGTTGGGCATGATCCTTCACGAACTCACAGCATGGTCACTAGATCACTGAATAATATATATAAACCCAAAAAATTATTTATGGTAACCAAGCACCCCCTACCCCCCTCACTGGAACCCACGAATATTGCCTCAGCCTTAGCTGATTTTAGGTGGCGTGATGCCATGTCGACTGAACTCACAGCCCTTATGCGTCACAATACATGGCATCTTGTACCCCCTCCCCCTGATTGTAACATTGTTGGCTGCAAATGGGTGTTTAGAATTAAAAGGCATGCTGACGGTTCCATTGATAGATTTAAGGTCAGACTTGTGGCCAAAGGGTTTCATCAAAGACTCGGTTTAGACTACACAGAGACTTTTAGTCCTGTAGTAAAACCTGTCACCATTCGCACTGTACTCACTCTAGCTGTTATGAATGGTTGGTCCCTGCGACAATTAGATGTGAATAATGCTTTCTTGCATGGGGATCTTAGTGAAAAAATCTATATGCATCAACCCCCTGGTTTTCGCAATTCGGAGACACCGAATCATGTTTGCTGTCTCACCAAAGCTATTTATGGGCTAAAACAAGCCCCTAGGGCATGGTATACTGCCCTTAAACAAGCTCTATGTGATTTTGGCTTTCTTAATGCAAAATCTGATACTTCCTTATTTGTTTTTCATGATGGAAAAATATTGGCTTATTGCTTAGTTTATGTTGACGATTTAATCATTACTGGAAACAATTCAGATTTTGTTGCTAGTATTATCTTTCAGCTTGGACAGAAATTCTCCCTAAAGGACTTGGGGCCCCTGAGTTTCTTTCTCGGTGTTGAAGTTATCCCTACAAAAGATGGTCTATTTCTCACTCAACACAAATACATAAGGGATTTACTGTCAAAATCAAGTATGGATGGTGCAAAAGATGTCACAACTCCACTGTCTACCTCTGCCCCTCTGAAACTTGCAGATGGCTCCTCTCCGGTTAACCCAACTGAATATCGCAGCATGATTGGCGCACTACAGTACCTTTCATTAACTCGGCCTGACATTAGCTTCGTTGTCAACAAACTCTCCCAATTTATGCACAGCCCCACTCAAAACCACTGGACGGCCACTAAGCGACTGCTGCGATACTTAAAGAACACTATATTCCATGGCATCAATATCCATAAAGCACCTAACCCAACTCTCACTTGTTTTTCAGATGCCGATTGGGCTGGGAGTCTAGATGATCGCAAGTCCACCTCAGCATATCTCATCTTTCTCGGCAGCACACCTATCTCCTGGAGCTCCAAAAAGCAGCGTGCCACCGCTCGTTCGTCAACCGAAGCTGAGTATAGGGCTCTTGCCATGGCTGCTGCTGAATCTATGTGGCTGTTGTCATTGTTCCATGAACTCAAAGTTCCCTTATCACAGCCACCATTGCTTCTGTGTGACAACTTGGGAGCTACTCACCTAAGTTTCAATCCTGTTCAACATTCCAGGATGAAACACATCCAGCTTGACGTTCACTTTGTACGTGATCTGGTCGCCAAAAAGCTTCTCAATGTCCGACATGTTCACACAAATGATCAACTTACGGATCTTCTCACAAAGCCTCTCTCGAGGCAAAGGACATCTTACCTATGCAACAAGCTCGGCCTATCCGATGGTAGCCCGTTCTTGCGGGGGCGTATTAAGGAAATAATCGAACCCAAATCAAATACATAACTGTCACCATAAACTCTATATGCAGTTTCCTTTTCTGCAAATCTTGACAGTAAATGTAATAGTAGCCGTTAGTATTTTAACGTTAGAATAACTAGAAATTAGGCTTCTTTGTGTATACTCTTTTGTATAAATTGTAAGTGAAATCAATAAGAAATTATGCTGAATATTATTCACAAATTGTGAAACACTTTAGTTGGTGCAGCAATTTTCCCATTGATTACTTGTTTCCTACACTATGTAATCTGCACAAAAAGAAGAAAGGACAAGAACGTCAGAAAAAATGGGGGAATGGTATTAAAGCATCAGCGAGTGAGGATTTTCAGAGAGGCAGAGCTGGAAAAGGCAACCAACAATTATGTTGATGATCAGAAACTTGGGGAAGGTGGTTTTGGTTCTGTTTACGAGGGAGTTTTAACAGATAATACCCTGGTTGCTGTCAAGAAGTTTAAAGGGGTAGACAAGGATCAGGTGAATGAAGAATTTCAGAAAGAAATCGGTGTTGTTTCACAAGTCAACCACAGGAATGTGGTTGTCGCAACGGCGATTTTTCACGCTTCGCGCCACGCCATCTCCCGGATTTGGGGGATACAACGGCATGCAGTGAAAATGGAGGGGTGTTATAGTCATAAAGATTACGACTATAATTATTAGGAGTCGCTACCTAGTATTACGGTCACTAGGAACCTATTGGTCTGCAAGAGTTTTGGGTAAAGATATTTGTTGTGCAAGGGAAAGACGTATCACTCCAGTGCACCCTACTTAAGTTAAGCCGCATTGTTGTTTGATTGCTCTTCTAAGTTAATTTTTTTACATTGCATTTTCAAAAACCATTTTTTTACGGGTGTACTTTACAATGTAATTTTACACCTAGTTAAAAATCTTTTTTATTATCTATGGATTTACTTTACAATGTAAATTTACACCGTAGTTAAAAAATCCTTTTTATTACCTACGGGTGTATTTTACAATGTAAATTTACACCATAGTTAAAAAAATCCTTTTTATTATTTACGGGTGTACTTTACAATGTAAATTTACACCGCGAAAGCTAAAACAAAATAATTATCAAATTATTTTTGACATTTTGGCCAAATTCCAACGGATAATCGTAAACTGGTTCGATATCTAATTTTCATTTTAAAATATGAGAAAGATGCAACATAATTTTTTACAAAAAATATACATGGAAAAATCTTGAAATTCGGTCGTATGCATGAAAACGAACACATTTATGTTTTTTTAATAAAATAAAGTAAAAATAAATAAATAATAATAATAAAAAGTCAATGGGCTGGGCAGACAGCCCATTATGTCTGGGTCGGGCTGGCAGTCCAGCTCCTGTGTATGGGCTGGGCCTCTAGCCTAGGTGGGCTGTCAGCCCACCTCTTGTGGACTGGACTAGGTCTCCAGTCTAGGTGGGCTTCCAGTTCAGGTGGGTTGGAAGCCCACCTCCCTTATGCTTTTGGGCCGGGCACAAAACCCGACCCATTTCATGCAAGCCTGGTCTGCATGAACAATGGGACGTGAATTACATTCCACTGCATGCAGGCGACGGGACGAAAAAGACGATGAACAGTCGATTTTTCGAATGTGACGAAAGGTGTACCTGCTAGCACCGTTGGATAGAGGGGATCGAGGTGATGATTCATGTGGTGGTGGCGTCGACAACGGTGGACTATGCTGGCCAGAGGAAGCTTCCAAAGTCTCTAGGGCTTTCATTGCAGCTGCTGCAACCATGGTCGTTGCTTCGCCTGAGAGTGTGGTTGAGTTGCTGGCGTAGAGGGGAGTTTCTGGCGGTCACAAGGTGGTTCAAGGCGGTAGGAGATGGTGACCTGAGTTGCAGACCCGAGAGGGAGAGAGAGAGAAAAGCTTCTGGTTTTGAGAGAGAGAGAGAGAGAGAACTGAAACAGAAAAAAAAAAAAAGAATGGAAGTTGACGTCGGGGCTAGTGGGGAAGAAGACAGGTTTATGTGCTTTGAAACTGTAAATTAAGTTGACTTCTACGTAAATTTCTCTTCTCTGCTCTTGAACTCTCTCCTCTATTTTTTTGTGAATGTCTCTCATTCTGTTTTCTATTCTCTAAACGCTCCTCTCCCTCCTCATTTGCAGTTGTGAACGGGGTATTTATAGGGGAATGAGGACATGCATATTGTGTGTATATCCTCTGAAATTTGCAGAAGGCTAAGGACTGCAGCGCCGTGCTTGCTGCAGAAAGCAGTTGCAGAGCTGTTCCTACACTGTTTAGGTGTCGGAACAGTGCAGGAACCTGCAAATTTGATTTTGGAAGGGTAAAACTACGATTTGGTTCTTAAATTTATAATTGTTCTAAATGCACCCCCAATTGGCTTTAAACTTATGATTTTATGCAATTATACCCCCGTCAGAATTTTAATATCAGCCTTGACTTCGCGCGCCTTTTTATTTTGGTCCCTGGTTTCTGATTTATGCGATTTAACCCTCAATCGTTTTCAATTGGACCCCTGATTCACGCAATTGGCTTGGAAAAATTCAATTGGGTCTCCGAAAATTCCAATCTTCTCAATTGGGCCCAAATTAAGCTCAAACATTTGATTTTTTACCAATTAAGCCCTTAATTAACTTGATGTGACCAATTTAAAGTATAATTAAGTCCTTGCACTTAATTAAATCCTTCAATTGAACCCTAAATTAGTTCCCGATCATAATTAAACTTTAAATTGGTCGACGATTAAATCAAATCAACCCATAAAAATATAATTATGTCATTCAACTTAATTTTTACACAGATTTGTCCAATGATAAATTATTTTTGCCTTAAATCTGTATTTTCCTCTATTTTTGGGACAAAAGAAATACGATCGGACTTTCGAAAACAACCAAAATTTCCACATTGATTTTTCTACCAACGCCGACCCTTTTTATTTTATTTTTGTTATTTTTTGGTAGATTTTAGGGAACCCAAAAATTGGGTTATGACAGTAGTCAAGCTCTTGGGCTGGTGTTTGGAAACCAAAGTGCCATTGTTAGTTTATGAGTTCATTTCAAATGGAACTCTTTACAAGCACATCCATGATAAAAGGTCACAGATATTAGCTTCCTGGAGCAATCGTCTGAGGATAGCATTAGAGATTGCCCTTGCACTGATTATTTGCATTCTCTAGCAGACCCTCCAGTTATTCATGGAGATGTAAAGTCAGTGAACATACTTTTGGACAATAACTACACGGCAAAGGTTGCAGATTTTGGAGCTTCAATGCTAATTTCTTCAGACCAAAGCTTTATAGCCACAAAAATTCAAAGGATTTTTGGCTACCTGGATCCTGAGTATCTTATGACGGTAATTTAACCCCAAAGAGTGATATCTTCAGCTTTGGGGTTGTTCTTCTGGAGCTTCTCATAGGACAAAAGCCAAACTCCCATGCCAAGTCTGGAGAAACAAGGAACATTATTGAATACTTCATCTCGGCACTGGAAAATAATAATCTTTTCGGAATTTTGGGTTTTCAGGCAGCTGATGAAGGTGAAATGATTTTATAGACTATAGATGTACCTTTCAGTGCCTTATCAGAACAGATCCAATTGGATTTACAGACAGAACAAACTCCAGTGTTTATTACTTGTAGCCTCACCTGAGACTAACAGGATCGTAGCAAGTATTACACAAGTTTCAACAGCTCAAATTCTTGTAAAAAGCTGCTTATTATTACATGCACAAGAACAACTACAACCGATAATGTTGGTAAAGACCGGCATCGGTTCAGTTTTCAATACTGTTTGTGTAATTTTCAATCTCCAAGGATATGACAGTCTGAGCCATCTGAGGTTCATTTATTGAAAGACTTGCATTCTCGTTGAAAGAGAATGCTGATTTTCCTAGCAAATGCTCTGTCTCTTCACTATTTTTCTGACCCCACAAGTCCTCATGGTGTGCTGTTAGCCTAGAAAGCTCGGCAGATACTTCCTCCATGCTTGGCCTTTTCACACCACTGCTATTTACACATCTTTTTGCTAGCTCAGCAACCAATTCAATATCCTCCAGTTCTTCTTCAGCTGCCTCAAAATCTAAAATCTTAAAGAGATGATTGTTTTCTAATGAAGAGATGAAATCCTGAACGACGTTACGCTTCTCTCCAGACTTAGCGTTAGAGTTTGGCTTCTGTCCTGTCATAAGTTCCACAAGAGCTACTCCGAAGCTGAAGACATCGCTCTTTACAGTTAAATTACCTGTCATAAGATACTCAGGATCCAGGTAGCCAAAAGTACCCTGTATTTTAGTGGCTATATCTGTTTGGCCGGGTGAGATCAGCACGGAAGCTCCAAAATCAGCTATCTTTGCTGTTCCGTCCTCGTCCAAAAGTATGTTTACCGTCTTGATATCCCCGTGAATCATCGGAGGGTTTGCTAGAGAATGCAAATATTCAAGTGCAAGTGCAGTCTCAGTAGCTACCCTCAAACGGTCTGTCCATGTTCTCAGCAATTGAGACTTCCTATCATGGATGTGGTGGAAAAGAGTTCCATTTGAAATAAATTCATAAACTAGCAAAGGAACTTTGGTCTGCAAACACAGGCCTAATAGCTTGACCACATGCTTGTGATTGACTCGCAAAACCATGCCAATTTCATGCTGAAACTCCTCGTTCATTTGAGCCTTGTCTACTCCCTTGAACTTCTTCACTGCAAGTTGGGTATTGTCTGGTAAAACTCCTTTGTAAACACAGCCAAAACCTCCTTCGCCAAGTTTCTGACAATCATCATAATTGTCGGTTGCTTTTGCAAGCTCTGCCTCGCTGAAAATCCTTACTTGTTGATGCTTTAAAACCATGCCCCCATTTTCTCTGAAGTTTTTATCATTTCTTAGCTTCCTCAAAATTATATAGAGTAGCCCACCGATGATCACAAGGGAAATAGTTCCTCCAATAACTGCATCAAGAGATTCAATGGAAAGAAATGAAGCCATGATGATCAACCATCACAACTGGGAGTCTGGGAAGAAAAAGATTGTTGATACAAACAGCACACTATTGTGTTCTATAAGGTACTAGAATAGTTAAGAACCTGAATTCTTGTACTAAATTCTGAAAGTGTGAGTAATATTTGGAGGGCCAGGCTCCCTGAAGTCCATTTTTGGTATGTTCGGATGAATCCAGATTTCAACTTCGTATTTCATGGAAAAGC
This sequence comes from Salix arbutifolia, assembly GCA_025169955.1. Taxonomy (NCBI): domain Eukaryota; kingdom Viridiplantae; phylum Streptophyta; class Magnoliopsida; order Malpighiales; family Salicaceae; genus Salix; species Salix arbutifolia. The sequence goes on along the minus strand of CM045905.1, from coordinate 16,432,285 downwards.
AAAATACAATTATTTTGATTTTGAGGGGCAATCTCCCCTGAATCCATCTCAGGTCTAATTTTTCAGTTTTCACACGAGCAGTTCGTATAATTATTGTAAGCAACATATTATTAAGTCCAACATATCGTATTGATAATTTGAAATAAAGAAGTGATTCTGTTGTGCAATGTTAAAAGAAGCCAACATGGGGCTCCTAAAATCTGTCAGTGAGGAGAGAAATTAATCACAGGATAAGTGCAAATTTACCTGAAGCAATTGTGGCGATACCGAATCCGTGACAACCTGTTTTACCGTCACCGAGCATGCCCAGTGGACAACTGCATGTGTAATTTCCAGGCGTGTTCTTGCACTTTCCTTTGCAAGGATACCTTTGTCGATCAGCACACTCGTCAATATCTGTTTATGTATAGAAGCAGTAGAATCAGTAAACAAGCCTTGACAAAAAAAAAATCAAAACAACGAATAAAAGACCAAACATATTATGTAGGATGTACGACTTGATTGGAGCCGTAGATTTACCTCGACATCCCGGTGGAAGATAGGGGTTTCCTGTGAATCCATCTTTGCACAAGCAACGATATCCTTGGCCATTCTCGGAGTAACTGCAGTTAGTATTATTGCGGCAAGCATATGAACTGGTATTTGCTTGAACCTGTTCACACGTCTTAGTTTCGACAACCCATTCAATCACAACGTCTGAAGCATTTCCATCTGGCAAACCTGGGAGCTTCCAATCTGAAGCCTTGAAGGTTCTTTTTTCTGCTAAAAATGCATATCCACAAGGATTGAAGTCTGAAACATTCTTGTGGTTGAATAGGGACAAAGAGGAAATATACAGAGAGTTTAGGCCCTGAGGAATTGAGGTCTGACAGCATCCTGAACCAGAGCAAGAACTGTTATCGGCCAGGCTCGGCATTTCATCGCATAAGGAGATACAAGCAGCTCCATATGTTGTCTTGTTGTTCATGACAAAACCCATAGTATCACAACCTATAGCTGTGAACATGTTCTGGGTGTCTGAGAACATGTAGGGGCCCTGACTGAGATCGATAGAAACAGAAAGATTACTCACTTGTTCCCCCGACTGGTTGTAGCAGTCATGTGCTGTGAAGATGCTGACAACCATTGAGCCTTCAAGAACTGATATATTAAGAACTGGCAAATCATAAAACCACAACTTCTCAGGATCATGGCCATCACTCCGATTGCAATTTAGAAACAAGTACTCGTTTTCCGCACAGCTGTGTTCATCAATACCGAATGGATAGGGAACACTGACATTGCCACACTTGTCTCGGCAGCCAGGTTTTGAATCAGCTGGACTTTGATCCATTGCCGTTGCCATTGAACACAGTAGCAGCAAAAACATTAGCCGAGTCACACACAACGTCAGAATCATTTTTTGCTTGTTCAAAATCAAAAACATCGAGAAACCAAAAAATATAAACAAGGCCGACAATTAGGAACCAAAAAATATTATTGCAACGTCTGAAACAAAAGCTGGATCAGTACATGTTTATACTCCAAATCACAAGGTAATTACCTAGACGATTTGGTGTTACAAGTTTGGCTGTTTACGTGTATTGTCGTTGTCTCAAAGTTTGAAAAAATCAATTGAAGGAACATCATCCATCAGTTTGTGTATTGTTCCATGAACCTGGCAAGTCATTAATTTGGAGTGATTCCAAATCAACCTGGCGTCTGGAAACTTAGGGTCACCACATGTTCACTTAGCGTCTTAGTTAGGATGTTGAATTTAAGGTATAAGAAAAAATATTATTATTATTATTATTATTATTATTATTATTATTATTATTATTATTATTATTATTATTAACCGTTATCAAAATATAAAATATATAGAATGTTCATCAATATTTATAGCGAAATAAGTATATTTATTTATAACACGAATTGTCATTGGTCCACGTACATATATGTGTGTTAAACCTAAAATTTCCTTAGATCTTTTACTCTTTCTAGTAAAGGATGTCCTAATCATTTTACCTAATAAATAAGCTTCACAAGTCACATATGATTCATAATAGAAAAAAAATTAAGATATTTTTATTTATCTAACTTGGTGATTTTTTTTATTACAATGTCATAAAAATGAAGGATACTGATTGTCTAATTTGTTTTTTCTTGTAGTTTATCTTGAACATGGGTATTTTAAAATCACGTATATATAAACCGTTTGTATAATTACTAGATACTTAAAAAAACATCATTATTATAAATAAATAAATAAAAAAACAACATTTTCCCTTAATAATAAATTTAAATTCTTTCAAAGCTAGGTAAGAAACTGATATTATGTTTCTAGAAAGTACTAAAACAAAATATCAATTCTAAAGTTCTAGAAAGTACCAATCTACTTTTACGACATAAAATAACAAGCTCCTACAGCTAATACATTAACCTTATGTTTCATTTTCAACTCGTAAGTGCACTTTTCCTTTATACATTAACCTTATTCTTAGACATTATTAAGACTAAACTAGGAGGGCATGTCATTTTTCCTTCTTTAAGGCTTTTTTTTATCAATTTTAAACATATTAAATTATTTAGGCAATGTACTATCCAATTTATTTATATGATAGTTTAAAAATAATGAAAAATAGCTTTAGGATAAAGACTATAAGACTAAGTCAACACTTAACTCATGATCCATGACAAAACCTAATTAATCTAATTCTCAATATAGTCAATCATTTTCAAAACATAAATGGTCATTGAAAAATCATCTGCCATTTTACGACGGAACAATTTCTTAGATATCTCTTAGTCTTACTAGATGCATCAAACAACTCTTTAAGATGCTTAATCATAGTATGAACATCCATGTTCTCATGTTGATTTGAGGTTTAGGTTTCATGCTAGCTAACATCATATAAACTTGATCATCATCATTAATATGATGTTGATATGTATTTCTAACTTCTTCATCAGCAGCCTCGTCAGAGAGAGAGAGAAATTGAATTTTCAAGAACATATTACTCTTTTTTTACTTGAGAACAATTCTTACATTAAAGTAGCAAGTCAATCATATCTTAAAAAACCAATCCACCCTTTAACATTTCTTGAAGTTTTGGATCCATAAAACAATCATGGTGATTGCATTTCTTTTTATTGTCTATTAGTTGACAAGTATGAAAGGAAAGATGATAAATAGGTCTTTTATGAAATAATCTACAAAGCATTGTCCTAATGCTCCTAAAAAGCATGGTTAGTCTAAATACAATGATGGTAATAGGAGCATCTGTAGTTGTTTATAGTTGCAGGGGAATATTTCTATTGAGCAATAAAGTGCAGAGAATTGCATACCAAAAGAGACATATATATTTGCATATTACCAAATAGAGTAGTAATCCTTGTGTCTATAACAATTGCAAAGAATTTCATACCAATTGAGCCATACATATATTTGCAAATGGTTAACAAGGTTTAACAATGAAAAATCATAAAATGATGGATAATTTTTTTATAGCAAAAAGTGCTAAATATGAAGAAAAAATGAATTCAAATTTTATAGTGTAAAATATTTTATTTTACATGGAATAAACACCTTATTGACAATTAAATTAATTGAAACATTCATCAATTTATGCTTTTTTATTTGAAAAAGGCCTATGATTTGATCACTTTTTTGTTAATTATTAAATAATGTTTATTTGATATTGTAATTATTATTTTCATAAGTTTTTTCATTTGGTTGATAATTTATAAAATATATTCTCAGGTCATTTCTATTTCCATGTTAAGATATATTTTTTTATAAAAAAAATATTTTATTTAAAAAAAATCATATGTATCTTAACATAAAGGAGAAGATATTATTAAAAAAATGGATTTTCTAAAGAGGAGAATAGTAAATTACTCCTAGATAAGTCTTTAAAATTTTGAAATAAATGGATTTAAGTACTTGAGTTTTTAAAACTTATAAAATGCACTTGAAAATTATAGAGTTAAAATACTTTTTGGATCTATTTTGAGGGGGGGGAAGATGATAAAAGAGAAAATCATTCAAGACTCATCAAGTGATAAGAATAAGTCAATTTCAATAAATGAAAAGCTATACCGAGAAAGGTTCCTATTCCACATAACCAACACCTATTGTATTTTAAATAAATGACTTAAACTGTTGGGTGACTGCCCAATTCTTGATCCAAAAATCTTGGATAAACAACCTGAAATATTTTGTAGCTTTTCCGAATAATAAATAAGAAAGAAAGACAAAATAAAATGACAAGTGGTTATTAATTTTTAAAAGAAACAATGATTGTTCATTTCAATTTCAAACAACGCCGTTTTATTTAAAACTCAGTGGATTGCTGCCATTTTTAGATACAACAACTTCATAGTTTTGACTTATATTTGACCTTTATGGATGAGGGTTACAGGCTTACAGCAGGTTTTCTTTCTGCCCTCATGATGCAGGGGAATAGCCGCGTAGCTTTTCTTCAAATTTTGAATTGGGAGCAAAAACAAAAACTCCAATGCAGTACTATTGTTTTCATTGTAATTCGTAGTTATAGTCTTGTTTTGTAGGTCTAAATAACTACACCAATTTGAAAGATTAGATGATGTAGAAGAAGATTTATTTTTTCAACCTTTTCCATCTCGTTATTCGATAGAAGTTCTTCAATCAACTTTGTTAATTATTCAACTTATTACAAGAATAAAGTTTAACAAACAACAAAATTGAATTTTACAAGAGGGGGCAATCTGAATTTGTTCTAGATTATGGCTTTTGGTGGATGACAACACTGGATATGCACAAGACCTGTACGTGTTAGAGAACAGTTTGTTTGAGTGTACGAACAATAGCAGTCTCCATGTAATGCCCACTAGCACAGCTCGGAGGAGGTCTCGCTTCCGATTTTCCATTTTAAGTACCTTTCCACACAGTCCAGCCCGCAAAGCTCCTTCACGATAGGCATAATGGCAGGAACCTGGAAGTTGAAAGCTGGCTGGTCTCTGCAACCCCATGAAAACATCTGTTCACGGGCCTCTTTAATAGCTGCCTGTGCAGCGAAGTAAACTGAGGCTGCTAGGAGCAGTGGTGGCTCGCCACAAGCTGCACATAGCACATTCAATTAACTAATATTGATCTATGTCAAACTATGCGAGCCTCTTCAGCATGCATGGAGAAAAATATTTTGGACCTTTGACATACTCGAGAAAACATAAAAGTTTTACCTTTTGATGAAAGAACACGATTTTTGTGATGTCCACTGTTATGGATTTCAACATTGATCTGTTTTGGTATGGTGTCTATTGTAGGGATCTTATATGACCAAGTGCTATCAGCAACCACTAATCCATCTGAGTTTGTGGTGTAATCTTCAAGCATAAGAAACCCAATTCCTTGGACAAAAGCTCCTTCAATCTGCAACCACCAAGTCTTCTTAAATTATTTGACTATGAAGATAATCATTCATAAACACATTTTATTTTTGAAAATGTGTAGTAAATCCATACTCAGATCTAAACAGCAGCATGTGTATAAAAGAAACTTTAATTTTCTAAAGGAATGGGATATTGGTAGAGGTCTACGAGACATCCATGCACATTTAAAGGGGGTAGTGCCTAGAAACAGATGAGGAAAACCATTTTACTGAAGAATCGAGCTTTTGAGTTACTGGTATCCAGCTAACCTGTCCTAAATCCACAGCAGGGTTCAGACTTTTTCCGCAGTCATAGATAATATCTGACCTCAAAAATGTTGTTTCACCAGTCAGAAGATTCACCTCCACCTGTTTCTCAACAGCTTCAAATTAAATATTTGTACAGATAATCAAGATGATGATGATGATGATGATGATGCTTTCTGTAAACTGTGATGATAATAAATTACCATTGACATAATTTAATATTTCATGATGCAAGTTTGAAAATGCAAGGTCTAGGTCTCTGATTATACATTAATAAGTACAGCTTTAGTTTTGAATCATGAACCAACGAAAATCAAAAGGTGTTCTAGACAAACTTGCCTCACTGACTGCTGCACCGTAGTTTAAGTATTCCATGGAATTCAAGTCAGGAACAAAGAAAGAACTGGCTGACAAATTCAGAGCTTCCAGATACGCCTGCATTTTGATTGAACATACGACAGATATGTTCAAGGAGCACGGATAAAGAATATAAATTTCAATATCATGACTCATAAAAGATCAGTTCACCCTGATCCAAACCTTTCTTCTCTTAAAAGGGAGCAACTGAATAAATTGGAAATTAATAGGTCATTAAAGAGATAAGTTTAGATAAAAAAAAAAAATCTTTATATTGAAAGAAACAGAAAATAATACAAAAGAACCACATTCACTTTATAACGTTTTCAAGAGCTGAGTTTCCAAGGATGAAGTGAAAAAAAAAATGTCATGTATAATATCTGAGAAGCATAGATAACTACCTGGGATACGAGCATCTCCCATGTCACAGAACCCATCTGCACCTGCAACCTTTCCTTCAAAGGTGTTAGTCTCTCAACCAAGGTTTTACAGGAAAGTCTAACTGCTTCACAACTTGATTCAGATGTAGTGCTACCAGACGTAAACCCTCCTTGAATTAAACTCAGTGTATCAGATTGTATCACCCGTATTTTATCCAAGAGTTCTCCTCCTCCATCACATTTGATTGCACTGAGAGCAAATGCAGCCATCTGTTTTACCTTTGTCCAGAGCCCCTGGCCCAGCTCTATTCCTCCAACTTCAACAATAACAGACCCATCACTTAGAATGCCAACTTTCCCAGGAGTTGGTCTCACCATCACTTCATGCACAACAGGCACTCGAGAAATGCCTCTTTTCTGCCACACATTATTCCGATTAAACTCTTTTACCACTTCAGTCCTTTGATTCAAGTTTGATGACATGGCTATCTTATCCCACATTGAAGTTAAAGAATACTCAGGTGCTTCACCTGAAGAGACATAGAACATTTTAAGGCTGTCGTGTGTATGGAGATTTATGCTTCTCACAGAATCGACATCCATGGAAAGGGTGGAGGCTACATGTTCTATTACAGCTTCTGCAATCAATGATGCTTGTGTCTCCCCAGGGCCCCGCATTGCTGATTTACTTGAATGGTTTGTTTTGCATACCTTTATATCAAAAGATAAAGCACCCCAGTCATATTTCTTAAGAGCACCCACCATGTTATGTGGCATTGCTGGACTTATATCTGGAGATATCCCTGCATTTATCAGTATATCTAGTTGTAAGGCTGTGATTTTCCCACTATATTTGAACCCTACACTGTAAGTTATTTCCATGGGATGCCTCCCTCCTGCCATTATCATGTCAGTCTTGCGATTGAGATACATCCTGACAGGTCGTTGTAAAGTGTGTGCTGCAAGTGCACAAGCTGTTGCAACCTAAAACATCACTGTGTTCTTAGTACTCGTACCAGTAGTTAACATAAAGAAGTGGACAATTAATTCACTCATTAAATAATGAAGAGGACCACACATCAATAAAGATCTTCAAAAGGTGTTTGGGGTGAGTCAATGTTTGTGTGTGAGTGAGAGAAAGATAACAATAGATTAATAAGAGCAAAGTATTCATATTGTGCATCAACTCTTAAGATTATTTAGACTGATGCAAATGATTGCAAAACTGGGTTGGATAAGAAAAGACTGTACTTATTGAAGGTTGAGGCAGCCCTGAGGATGAGAGATCGTTTGACATGGTTGAGTGCTTGACCATGTCCTACAATGGATGAGCTAGTGTATTAAATGTGATTAGATTCATGAAGTAAAGGCAACAAGGAAAGTCAAGAGGGAAATTATATTGGCTGAAATGGCAGAAAAAATCAGTGCCTTAAGAACTCAGTAGAAATGTCTCAAAACATAACAAAATGAGAGAAAAGGATTCATAAACATAACCCTGTGAGTTGTTGCTAAATAGTATTAGCAATAGAATCTAGAGTGTATAGAAAGATACTCACAGGAATGGATTTTAAAGCCTTTCCACCGAAGCCTCCCCCAACCCTTCTTGTAATTACACGCACATTATGCTGAGGAAGACCAAGACATCTTGCAATTGTAGAATGTGAAAACTCAGGGCATTGACTCGAACTGTAAACCACCAAGCAGTTGTCTTCATCAGGCAAAGCAAGAGCACTCTGATTCTCCATATAGAAATAATATTGTGATCCAAGTTTCATCTGACAATATAATTCAGAGGAAAATTTGAAATGGAAGCATAATATAGTAGTTGAAAGATGATACTAGAAGAAAACTATGTCAGTCTACTACTTCAATTATGTCTATGTCTTGAAGAGGAGTATTTTATTTCCTTCCCCTACCTTGGCAGAGAGAATCTTATGATCAGCTTCGGCCATTCCTTTTGATACATCTCCAACTTGTTTGGGGTAGAAGAAAGGAGGGACCTCAAAAAAGCTAGATCTCTTAACAGCTTCTTCCACAGTTAAAATAGGTGGTTCTAGATTTTCCATGTCATAATCTACCACGACTAGGTTTGATGCCACATCTGCATGTTTCTGTGTATCTGCAACCTATCAAAGTGAATTTATAGACCCAATCAGGCACTAAAAGCCCCCATGATCCAGTAGCATACTTTAATAATGACTCTGTAACAACAACAACAACAATAATACTAATAATAAGCTAGATTACAGATTACCACTAAAGCAATACGCTCTCCAGCATACCGAGTCATCTCATCAGCAAACAAAGGTTCAGCGCCAAAAATGGATTTAGAACCTATGTTCTCCCCATCTTCCGGAATATCTTTGAAAGAGATAAGTGCAGAAACCCCATATGGTAGTGATTTAGACTTGAATTTTATACTTTTGACCTTAGCAAAAGGCTTTGTACTATAAATGAATGCTCCATATAGACAATTCATTGGAGAGGGAATGTCATCCACAAATATAGCTTCACCTGCAGAATTGATAGGATGAGTAAGTTTTGTAGCTTGCTTCTTGAAAATTTGTAGCTGGAAATCAATGGAGATGTTTAAATATGAAGTAGACCAAACCAACACAAACAATTTCACAGATTTAAAATGCTTGCTGGCACAGGAGCAAGAGAGATGACAAATACAAACCAGAAGCTTGAAGGGCAGCTCCGGATTTTTTCACCGGCTCACCAACAGGTTGATACTCCTTGGTTACTTCAAACACATGTTTTGATAATGACAGCAAAGTTGGGACTTTAGCATGATCAGGCTGCTCATAATTCTGTTTTACTTCATCAACAGTGGATATTGTTGCACTACCATGGTTATCCAACCAATGGTTAGAAATTTTAGCAACATTGTCTATTAAGGGACCAAGAAAATCAAATAAAAAACCAACAGCCAGGCTTGACCTATACGCAGAGCTTGTTGTGCCATCTTCAGGTACTACAGAGGCTCCAACTAATTTAATACTCTCATACAGAACATCAAGAGTTAATTTTTTTCCTGTTAAAAACTCCTCAACTTTCCTTGCTCTAATTGAATGTTTGGTTCCATAGGCGCCAAAAGCCAACACGCATTTGTTCAGAGCAATTTCCCCAGAAGATTTCCAGCGACAAACTTCAGCCAAAAAAGCTGCGTTTAAATAGGGCAAGGCATTCCCAAGAGGTCGGGGTGCAGCTCGATAGGTTTCAAAGAGCATCTTGCAATCCTTATCAGAAGATTCATTTTTAATTGGTTCCCATTTAGGGATTTTAACACTTGTAAGTATAGTTTCTGAATCCAGTGGAGGCCTTTCCAGAAAATCCTCCAAGGAAAGCTTTTCATGCATGGTATCAGTAATTATATTTACAAATGAACCAGCCGCAAGAAGTATCGTTGCAATATCTGAAGGAAAACATTTCTTCTGTGCCATCATCAAATTCCCCCCCACACTACCTGTATTTCGAACAAATTGAGAGGCTATTTTTTCCATTTGGACTGCAATTTTTTTGAATACCATCTCACTTTCTGATAGAAACTCGCCATTAGTCTCTGTCTTCAAGGCTTTGATAGCTTTAGAAATAGTAACAGTTGCCCCAATTTCAATCCCTGTACGATCTTTCCCAATAATTGAAAGTTCAGGAACATGGCAGAGATTAATGTATTTGTCGTGCTGTTGTAGATCCCTATAGTAACCCATACCTGTATTACCAGCCACTAGTTTGATCCTGGCTCCGTTGTTGCCTTTAATGGCTTTTAATAGGCTCTGGAGCTCCTTAACACTGACAGGATTGTACCAAGAGGACTTTTGACAATCCAGAAGAAAGGAAGATTTGACTTCACATTTAAGAAATTCAGGGAAAGTACAAATCTCGTTATTATGGTCATATGAAGGTAACCTACTTATCTTTACATCTGGATTTTCTCCCTTCTTCCAGAAACAATTTAATCCCAAATCCTCCAAATCAACATCAGCTGCAAAACTTTTGCATGCATCTGCAATGGATCGATACCCAGTACAGCGACAAAGGTTTCCTGCAATAGCCTTTTCAGCTTCGACAACTGTTAACTTGGAGAATCCTGGAGAGGGTTTCGGCCGATCAGTCTTTTCAGCATTAACCAGGGCCCCAAAGAGTGAAATGCACATTCCAGGAGTACAAAAGCCGCATTGAGAAGAATGGAAGCCAGCAAACCTCTGGTGAATTGAGTGGAACCCATCTTTGCTATTTCCAAGGCCTTCAGTTGTTGTAATAGCGCATCCATTTACACTGCAAAGCAGTGTCAGACATGAGCTCACCGTAAGATCTTCAACATGATCAATCACAGGATCATACTTGGAGAGTAGAACAATACAAGCACCACAACCACCTAAAAAACATAAATTTGAAAACATATTGAGAAACCATATAATTTTCCAATGCTTTAATTCCACTCAAGTAATTGATGTTCTGACATGAACTAACAGATTCATCTTTATCCTCCATTTGGTTGCTGTGAAAACCCAGGCAGACTTACAATAAGTGATTGAGCTTGGAATTTATGGCATGCAAAATCTAATTGGCCATGTGGTTTGTCTTTTTTATTTTCTTCTCATTTTACTGAAACAACCAAGAAGTACCGCCAAATCGCAAACAAGAATATGAACAATACAACTTCAACACAGGAAAACTCATGAACCAAAGATGAAGTTGATGCAAAAGATTTTATAACAGCAGCAAGCACTCTGAACACAAATTTCCAAGCTTTGAATGCATTCACATGACTTGCAAGCTTGAAAAATCCAGATGATTAAGTGTAATAAATTTTGGCTGTGGCCATGTCTTAAATAGTGATAATATTGCAAGACTTGAGATTTTTAGTATTCTCTCCCTATGTTTTCTCAGCAAAGATGAATCTACCATGATAAGACTAATAACTGTAATGAATCGAAACCATGGTCCTGCTCTGGAAAAAGAATCAACCCTTGAGATTTTTAGTATTCTCTCCCTTTGTTTTCTCAGCAAGCAAAGATGAAACTACCATGATAAGACTAATGAGACTGTAATGAATCGAAACCATGGTCCTGCTCTGGAAAACGAATATCTTCTCAATTACAAATAAATTAGGAAGCAAACCCATTTCCTCAAAAGTATCAACAGTTAATAAGTCAAGAATATTCTAATCAAAGCAGCAACCACAGTAAAAAAAACAGGCAACAAAGTAAACACTTGTACAATATAATTCAACATTCAAAGTAAGAAAATCCCACATGCATATATAAGCAAAACATGATGTTAAAATCCCAGATTGAAACCCAGCAGTGCCTCACTTATCAAATCTGTTAACAATGTAGGACAAGGAGTGCTCTTATGGGTAAAGAAAGAAACAGAAGAAAGACGATACCTTCACCGCAACCAAGCTTGACACTCTTGAAAGGGGTCTGTGTACGCAAGAATTCAAGCAAAGTCATTGAAGGGTCAACACTTGAAAGCTCAAACCTTTGCCCATTAACAGCAAAAACCAGACTTTTCGTTCCTCTTTCTATCTGTTCCTCTTCCATTTTTTGGGACTTTTTTTTGTGTCTGTGTCAGTTTGTGAGGTAGACAAAAGAGACTTCGAGAGCGTAATAAACTAGCTGACTAGCTCACTGTTCTTAAGGGATTGAGAGTTGAGAGTGACTAGCTCACTGTTCTTAAAGGTGAGAGAATGTGGTTATTTTAAAATGAAATCAAAATATATTAAAATAAATTTATTTTATTTTTAATATCTAAAAATACTAAAAAAATAATTTAAAATATAAAAAAATAATTTAAAACACTAAAAAAATTAATTTAAAATATAAAAAATATTATTTTTAAAATGCATATCAAACAAACACTAATTATGATAAAACACAATTATAAGTCGAAAGTCAAACCGACAAAGAAGAGCAAAAGCACCATTACAGGACGCTTGCTTTGCCAGTTGAAAGTTCCTGACCGCTAACAACAGTAAGCTGGGGTGTTCTCTTGCCTACTACTGGGGCCATCATTCCAAGGCACTTGAAAAGGTTCGAATCCGCTGACCCTCTATGGTTCTGCTTGCATGTTAGCTTTCAAGTGCTGGCCTATGTTCTTGGTGGATTTGTGACTCAGATTATTCTTAAAAAAAGGTTCATGGGATTGAACATACATCGCACAAGATCATTGGCTTTGCCCTCTTCTGTCTTAAATAGTGTCGGTGTCCTTGTCTTCTGAAAGGTCCACATCAAAATTTGGATGATTTAATGTGCTTAATAATATTTTGTAAATGTTTGTATTTTATATGGATGTATAATGTATGGGTTAATTAGTGAAAGTTTTTATCCAACATTTGTTTTACATGCATTTCAATGATTAAAACCAAAAAAAATAAAAACAAAAAAAATAATATTTTGTTTTTTCATGTTTTAGCATTATAAAAAAAAAAAATTGCATGTCTTCTTATCATTAAAAAATGTGTGTTTTATTGCATGCATTTATAGGTTTAATATCAAGTTTATTAAGCAAATTAAAAACTTGATCTAAATAAAATAAAATTTTTATTTAAAATTTCAAAACATTTTTTATAAGTCCAGTGTTTTATATATCATTTTCAAATTTAATGTCCTGGATTGAAAGAAGATTAACTGTTAATTTCTACTAACACCATAGTTAAAAACATTATCGTTTTTAATATTTACTTATGCTAGAGTTAGAAATATCAATTATGGTATTTATTGACAGTAGAATCAAGAATATTAACTTAATATTTGTTAACATTAGAATTAGAAATAGTATAGGCAAACCATGATGGCATAGCACAGCAAATCATTAACAAGTTAAGATAAAAATTAGAAATATAACTTACCTTAAATAGAATATTTTTTAGATGATAGTATCTTCCCTTCTGCATAACCAGTTATCCACCATAAAATCTATGAAAATCAATTAGAATTTTTAATGACCGTTATATCAGTGGTGACTTTATAAACAAGACCTTTCAAACCCTATAATAACAAGATATATGCTTTTTTTCTTTTTCTAACATTTCTTAAAAGTTATAATGATATCGAGAGCAACACTCATATTTGTTTTTTTTTAAGATATATCCTTAATAATTTATCTATGTAATGACTAAGATAGACTTGGATCAATTTCTTTTTTGTATTTTAAAATTATTTTCTTTTCAATTTTATCATTCATTATTTTATTTGTTAGGAATTGATATTCATATTTTTTATTTTTATTTCTATGCAATTATATCATTCTATTTATTTTTTAACAAATAAGATCATTGAGATGTTTTATTAATATTGTAAAGATATACTTTAATAATATTGATAAGGATTCATCTCTTGCATTCAATTATTATTATTATTATTATTTTGCTTTATTTCTGGTAGATATCTTATTTTCTAATCATGTTATTAAATCAATTGAGTTTATTAAACTCATTTGAGTCAATTGTCAGAATATTTGATATCTTAACTATGATAAAAAAAAAAAAAAAAAAGACTTGTGGTATAGCACGAGACACCTATCTAATGAAATCTAATATGTGCATTTTATTCTATTATTCTATATTTTTTTCTCATTTTTTCCTTCTAAAACCTATATAAAGTATACTTGAAATATTTTTTTAAAAAAATTGATGTGTTAGCTTTCATTAGGTAGCTATCAGTCATGACACACATCGAAAAATTTTGAAGTATCTTCGGTATGTTTTGGGAAATATAGACTATAGGGATTAAACATTCTTGAATATACAAGTACTAATAATCATAGTTGTGAAATTCAAACTGACTTGATATGTTAATCTAAGGCCTTAGCTGAGTTTCAAACAAAAAAAAACTTAAAGATGTAACTAGCGTGATCAAACTCGGGTAACTTGTCAAGTTAGCCTGAAATCCTTATGATTCAATGTAACCTGGGTGAGACCTAACTTTTTTAAAACATTTTTTTATTTTTCTTAATAAACCCTAAATACATTTTATGAATACTTAACCTCATATATTTTTTATAGTCATCATTCATATGGATTATTTCTTAATTTTTTAATATGGGATAACTATATATGCCTACATCCACATGAATTGTTTCTTTAAAGTTTTGATGTAGGATGGTTATACTATACTTCATTCCTTATGTATATATATTATATATAGTATATATCAATTTAGATTGTTTCTTAACTTTTCAATATGGAATAGCTATATATAGCTCATATTCATGTGAATTGTTTATTAACTTTTCGATATATACTACAATTCATACCTCTAATTATATATATAGCATAAATCCACCTGCATTGTTTAAAAACTTTTCCATGTGGGATATTAAAACCTCAAACATTATATTTTTTATTTTCCTAAGTTCACTAAGTTGACTCGAGTCAACTCATGTGACTTAGGACCTAGCTGTTTAGCCAAATCAACCTTTAAGCCGATTTTAATAACCATGTTAATAATTTAATTTGGTGGCTCTTGATCTGAACGTCAAATTAGGAATGATAAAAAAAGTCAACTCATTTATTATATTTGCATTATTTAACCTGATCTGATCTGAGCTGACCTGTTACGGTCGGATAATATAAATATTATAAATGATAGTAAATTAAAAAACCCTAATAAATGAATAGCATATGCTAGGTGCAGGTTGGGATTTTTAAAACCCGCTTAACACGTGGCCCAACTTACATAACCTGACATAAGTAAGTCAAGTCCTTGGAGTGTGTGAATAATATTTTTCCCTCTCTCACCTTACACTCACAGCTGCCTCTCTTTCTCTTAATATTTTTTCCTTTTGTACATTTTTTTTTGTCTTTAATCAAGAGACCATAAGAAAAACAAATGAAAATTTTCAACAATCCATATTGAGATTGTATTTTTTAAGAGGATGATTGGGAGCGTGTTTGAAAAATGCTTTTTTATTTTTTATTTTAAATTAAAAAAATTAGTGTTTTGAGATCATTTTGATGTGCTGATGTTAAAAATAATATTTTTTTAAAAAAAAATTATTCAATATATTTTTAAACAAAAAATATTTTCAAAAACAACTTCAACCACACTCTCGGACACTTTATATTCTCTTTTTGTTGGTTTGTCATATTGCACCTTAATTGTTTGATAAAATGCTTAACTATATGATGTAGTAGAAAAACACAAGGAATACAACCAATGTCGATATTCCGTAAATAATTGTAGGATGAGAGGAACTCTAAAAAAAAAGGTTCAAACTATATTCAATAATTCAGCCAATGGGTTACAACCATATTTAAAGCAGAAACCCTAGCCCTAACCCTTGTCGAATAAGAAAAAGAACACTAATTATTAAAAATTACCAAAAATGACAAATTTGAGATAAATACGGAAATTAAAAATGCTAGAAATCCTGAGCAAATCGAAATTGACAAAAGTTGATTCGGACTTGGAAATCAAAAGTTTTGGTTAAAACAAAACTTTCTTAAAATGGCAAAAACAACGATTTCGGGGTTTAAGCGATGGAATTCAACCAAAAAAAAATATGATCCAGCAGCAAAGGTGCTGATTAACTCCATAAATGCCGAGACGCATCAACTGTGTGAGTCTCGCATCATTCCAATTTCAGTGCCTGGACTGTTGGAAATTCAGTTGCCTTTGAATTTTGGCTGCTCTCTCATTAGCATATAAACCTCTATCACTTGTTCTACATCACCAAAATTTTTGTTTTGTTTTATGTGAGAAATATGATAATTTTTATATTGTCATTTTAAAGATCTTATATGGTACCGATCGTTATGACCCAGTATATTTTTAGTATCGTCGAAAAATAAAAGAATTAATCAGCATTATGTAACAAAATATTTCTTTAAAGCATTACCACAAAAACCAAGAAATTATTTTAATTTTTTTAAAGAGTGAAATTACCATCAGCAGGAAGCCTCCGCGCCAATGATGTCTTCTTCTCCGATCTTCTTTTCAACCATGGGCATTTCTTTTGGAGATGTAAAACCATTTTCAGCAGTTGTCAGTGCTTTGCGAATACCATCATAAGCAACATTAGTATACTGAATGAACTTCTTAAGCCTCTGGGTTTCTTCTTTCTTGTCAGAGTCGTTGATCTTTTTAAGCCTCTGAATTTCCGCATCTCTTAGATAAAGTTCATCCTCAAGCTCTTGAATTTTCGCATCTCTTAGACAAATTTGATCTTTAAGGCTTTGGATTTCCACATTTTTCCACAATATGGCCACCTGGTCCTCGAGGCCATTCATTTCTGTCACAGTGTGCTCCCCTCGAGCTTGCTCGAGCTTGCTTGTTCTTTCGTTGCTGCTCACAGAGAGATCATTACTAGTTTGCTGTCCAACGATTTTGTTCCTTCTAAGCTTCTTTTTTACCAATCGAATCATCTTCACTAAAAATCAGATCGTAAAGATTAGACTTCCACTGAGATGATTGATTGCTCTGTTGTGATGAACTTTTCGATTCTCGGATTAATTCTAACAAAATTTGCAAGCTAGCAAGTGCTTAACAGAAACGGTTTGGATTGATTTTTCTCCTCAATTGTGGCCAAGTCAAGAAAAATATGTGTGAAGTGTCGGTCTTTCTTGGAAAAGAGGTGGTGTAGTTGTAAGAAAATTAAGGATGGCCAAGATGGAAGACTACGCGTTTTGTATTTCAGGTGTGATGTGAGGGCAAGAAGCGTGGAACACTACTTTTTTCTTCGACCCCAGGAAAATTCAAGGTGTGGAGGTTATTTTCACTTTTACAGAGTTTTTTCTTAATTTTAATTTGAAGATCTTATTTTCTTAAAAAAAAAAAAACTTCTGACAGGCATGAACATCGTGGTCAGAAGTTAAGATACAGGACGCTTGTTTTGCCAGTTGACAATTCCTGACCGCTAACAACAGGAAGCTGGGGTGTTCTATTGCCTACTGGGGCCAAGGCACTTGAAAAGGTTCGAATCCGCGGACCCTCTATGTTCTTGGTGGGCTGGAGTCTTGGTGAGTTAACATCCGATTCAAGAATAATTGAGATTTTATAGATGGGCCTGGGTCTGTTTACATGACGCGGCCCACGGTCGAATTTAAGCTCAAGAATGGATTTGTTTTTTGCACCTATTTCGAACCTTTATATTAATAATATTTTAACTAACATTATTAGTAATAATGTATATTTCTAAAAGATCTAAGATTTAAAGTTGGAGTTGGAGTTCTATTTAAAAAAACATCATCTCCAATTTACTTTCTTTTTTTCGCAGTAAAATTAAGAAAAATAATATTCCCAACAAAAATTGCATTTTTTATTTCATATTTTTTAGCATAATTATTAAATTTATTAGCTTCGACAAGTTAACTTTAAAAAAAAAAATAGTAAGATATGATATGATTGCCCGATTAAAACTTAAGTTAACCCTTCTAAAAATAATATATTTTGATTAACTTAGCTTAACTCAGCCAACTCCCGAGCTTGGATTAGGCAACTCTTAGTGACTTTTCATGGCAGTTATATAACTATTAAGGGTTTGTTTGAGAGGGCGGTTGCGGTTGCTTTTGAAAGTGCTTTTCATTTAGAAATACATCAAAATGATTTTTATTTTATTTTTTAAAAATCATTTTTGACATCAACATATCAAAATGATTTAAAAACATTAAAAAAAATCATTTAAAATGAAAAGAAAAAAAAATCAAATTTGAAGGAAACGGCGGTACAACCGCCCTCTCAAACAGCTTCTAAGTATAACTCTAGAACGCATGGTTTTTTTATTGTGCAAGACTCTATTGCTCTTCCTCTGCTATATCATTGTAAATGAATGTGTAAAAAAAATATTTTTTTAATTTGGTCATCAAACTTTTTTTCCTAGTGATTTAGTTATAATTAAAATCCAATTGTTTTGATTTTTTATTTAAAAATGTGGGATTGAAAGAAAAGAGACCTAAATGATAAAGGCTTTAAACATGAGTGACATGTCATAAGTTTTGCAAAAGATACACATTAGTTCTTCGCTTTAAAATCATGCAAATTATAGAATTATAGTATCTCAATATTTTTTCAATTCAATTTTGATATAAAAAAATGATATTTATTATATTCTAGTCTTTGATAGACAAAGTAGGGAGAAGGGTCGTTGGATTCCAGTAAATGAGAGAAAAGTGTCATTGACATTGATTTAGACCATCAAGACATATGATATTTGTATCAAATGATTCCATGTAATGAAAAAAAAACTTCATATTATGAGTTTTTTTACTCTTAAAGTTCATGAAAAAAATATTTGAGCTCGAGTTGATTTCTTGATCTGAGTTGAATTCGGTTTTTGGAACGATTAATTTGTTTTTTTAAGTCATAAATAAGTTTGTCATATTTTCTACAGTGTTTTATAGGTATTTTGAATCAAAAATGGGTAGAAAAATAATGTTTTGCATGAAAATACTTAGTGCTTGTTTGGGAGTGTGGTTACGGTTGCTTTTGAAAATATTTTTTGTTCAAAAATACATTAAAACTATATTTTTATATTTTTAAAAAAATTATTTTTAACATCAATACATCAAAATGATTTAAAAACACTAAATTTTATTAATTTAAACTTAAAAATAAAAATAAAAATAAAAAAAATTCAATTTTTTTCAAAAATATTTTTAAAAAGCACTTCCAAACAGCCGCTTAACCTTGACTTTGCGGTCACTACAATGATCAAATCTAGACAAATCAAACGACTCCTAATCTATTTTTTTTTTCGAAAGTATTTGGGACGATGCCTTTTAAACAAAAAGTGTAATTGCGCTAGCATGCCAGGGCAGGTTCATGAGCAGATCCTAACAAAATAAGCTAGGTGAGCTGACCTGGCTTACCAACCCAGCTGACCCTAACCTATGCTCTTTTTTTTGTCAATTCTTCCTTTGAATTAATGATTCTTTTTCATGGTTTTTTCTCTATTTTTTCTAATTTATATTTAAATTAGTATTCTTTCTCTCTTTTATTTTGTTCGGAGAACCTCTTTTAAATTACCATTATTTTTTTAATTAAGCTTTTACATTTGAATAGTTTTTCTCATTGATATATTTTTTTTTATCTTTTGTATAAATAAACTTTATTTTTGAAAATAAAAAAAATATGTTCATATAATATTTCTAATATGTGCAGCCTTGCATGATTTTTTTTCTTTTTTTTATTCAATCAATTTAATATATGTTTCTATTTTAATTATCATTTGTTTAAATAAAATAAAATATTGTGATAAATAAATTCATCAAATATAACCAAATGAATATAATATCTTTTAATATTAAATATATTGATATACATTTATCTCTTGATTTTTAAAATTATTTTTTTAGGTATCGTTAATGACTTTTTATTTATTTGTACACATAGTTTTCAATTTATTTAATTATATGTATCCATAAAAAAAAATTAATTTAATTTTTTTAAACTATAGAAAAGTCTTGTATATATAATTTTCTTATAGAAAATAAAAATATTTTACGCGATGCGGTCGCTCTCTTTTCTTTTAAAGAAGCTCTCCCTTTGCCTACGCATGAAGTGACGAAATCAAGCATACTTGAAACCATGGAATCAATTTGGAAGGAATAAATGACAACAAATCCACGCAAACTACACAAAGAATAACATTGTCCGAAGCAAAACATAAGCATACAACACAAGGCTTCGAATCATCAAATGAATTAATGATTGTATATAAATTCCCTCCCCTGCATGCATAAAAAAACCCACGAATTCTGCAGTTCTTCTCATCTCATCAACATTTATCAGAACAAATCCAAAAACAAACCAAGGCTAACGAATGGAGTCAAAGCCAATGAGTAGGGTAGCTGCTGAACGTGTGGTTGAAGACTTTGAACCATCGATGGACTGGGTACGGGATACAGGAGCTGACACTCTGCAAATCCATTTACCAGGTCTTTGCTTCTGAAGTTTTTTTTCATTATGATCAGTTTAATTATTATTTGTCATAATTCCCCATTCGAGATTCCTTTTCTCCGAGCGATATAACATTCAGTGTGTGATAATTTCGATTAGGATTGAAAGTTCTCCGAACTCTCATCTCCTGTTTTCTTCTGCGGATGCAGACATCGTTGAACCATGTAAAATATGGTGTCTCGAGGGATATTTTTCTTCTTCTTTTCTTTAGTTATGTATGCAATTCTGCCACAAAATTCCATAGAAAACCAAATCTTACATTCCACGTGTCATCTTTCTGGGTTTTCCTACAGGCTTCGAGAAAGAGCAGCTGAAAGTTCAAGTAACTTCAATGCGCGTTCTAAGGATCAGCGGAGAACGTCGACTGAGTGGTAATAGATGGAGCACTTTCCGCAAGGAGATTCCTATCTCATCAAATTATGACACCAATGAGATCGCTGCAAGGTTTGATAAGGGAACCCTTTATGTGAAGCATCCTAAAGTAATTGTTCTAGAAACTCCTGTGGAAGAAAAATTGGCGAATGATCAGAAACCAGCACAGGAAAAGGCAAAGCCTCCTTCAATACAAGTCTCAAGTAAATCAGAACAAATGTCGTCAGCAGTTGAGGGAAAAGTGGAGCCACCCTCAGAATCAGCTACCGAGACTAAGAAACAACCACGGGACAAACTCACAAGTGAGCAACAACCTGGAGATCATGTTGCAAAGGTTGGCATGGAGAAACAAGAGGGTGGCAAGATTGAAAGAGCGGAAAATGATAATCTTTCACCGAAGACACCAACGAAGGAGAAAGAGTCAGTGATAAATGGATGGAAAGACAAGAGCGATAAAAAAGGGCAAGTAGAAGCTGAAGCAGAGGGAATTGCCACAAGAAGCAAAAGTGCTAAACTTGAAAATCCTGTTGACTCTATTAAAGATAAAGCAGAAAAAGGCAAACTCGCAATGGAAAGTTACAGGAAGGGTTTTAGTGGTGTTGTCATGGACATGAAGAAGTCAAGAACATTGGTGAACCTCGTTCTGGTTATTTTATTTATTCTGGTACTTGGGATGTATGGTAGGAATGCAATCAGGTCCCTCAAAAAATCTGATAATTAAGTCTTTTCATGTTCAACTCTGTATTAAGCTACAAAAAGCTGTAACTATGTCTGCATTCAAATAATATAACCCTACTTCGGGAAAAATGTTAATGGTTCATATATTTGAATAACGTTGGTATTTCAAACAATCAGGATTGTGATTGTTACAAAATCATGAACAGAAGAGGCAGGCACTATCACTATTTCTCCTATGAATTGGAAGAATTGTTACAGTACATGGAACAAGGAGGTACTCTAAGAAGTTTCCAGAATCATGAACTAGAACAAAGTAGAGGATGGCATTCTCTGCATGTTTAGAGTGATCTCCAGGATGTTTGGAAAATTGGAAGCATTAAGCAAGCAAAAATTGTTCCAGACCATGAACTGGATTGGTTTAAGAATGTGTAGGTTATCAAAGTGTTTGCCATAAAAAACAGCTTTAAAACAGCTGCAAAACTATACCATCGGGGGTATCTTCAGTATTGATCTAACATAATTTTGAAGCCAGTATTCATATACTATGTAAAGGCTGTAAAACAGCTTTCAAAGAAAATTGTTTTGCCTTGCTCAGGAGGAAGAATCAGAGAAGCTTCAAAAGGAAAAGAAACAGCTGGTGAATAATAAAAGGAAGAATTGAATACAGAGAAAACGTGTGGTAGAAAAAGAAAGTTCTTATTACATTACAATTCTTTCTTTATCTTCTATATAAAACCAACAAATTTGGGACCTTTCATTGGCACTTGAAAGAAACATCCATTTGAAAGGTTAAAATGGAATGGGTGAGTGATGTTGGGGGTTCGACACCCTGTTGTCCATCTGCCAGGTTATGTTTTATTCCATAAAATGATTTGAAATTATAGTCATTTGTTCTTGTTTATGATCTTTTGTTTTCTTTAGAGAGTGTTTGGTCTGGTTGTTTGCTTTGTTCGTGCCCAGTAATGCCACGCAGAAATTCTTTCTTTTTTCTATGATAAAGAAAAGAAAACAGTAGCAAAAATATGTACTAGGATGTCTATATTGATCGTACAGGTTTTAAGCAGCAACAGGTGATCGAAAACTCAAGATCAATGGAAAGAGCCATCAGGGAGACAATAAATTCATCCGCTTTAACACTGTTCCACCAGATTATGATCTTGATCTTGATCAAATCCGTGCAGAGTTTGAGGGTGGGGTACTTTTTATCAAACACCCCAAGAAGAATATCAGTCCAGCCATACCGGTACAGGAAAATAATGCAAGTTCAACTGCAGAGCCTCAAAAACCTGCAAATAAAATACCAGAATGTTGGAATTGATGAAGTTTGCATTGAAGATAAGAAGATTAGGCAGAATATTTTTAATTTTCGTAGTTTACTATTCACAACAGGTTTATCCAAATCTGTTCAGTAATCATCTCTCAAGTTGTTGAGAGTCCTGTTTGATTTCAAATTCATGTTCCCTGTAATCCTTATATAAGGAATTTTCTAATTCAATAAAGTTCATGTCTTTCCCGAGAAGCTCGATTTTTATGTTCTTCAGAATTTTCCAGTTCTTCTTCAATTTTACTTTTCAGATTCAACAGTAACTGTTTAAAGCAGTTACTGTTCAAATCCTTATGTAAGGAATTTTCTAATTCAATAAAGTTCATGTCTTTCCCGAGAAGCTCGATTTTTATGTTCTTCAGAATTTTCCAGTTCTTCAATTTTACTTTTCAGATTCAACAGTAACTGTTTAAAGCAGTTACTGTTCAAATCTTTGCAGACTTAACACAGAAGACGGAACGAGTGGTCAAGATTCGGCTACTCAAGAAGTACCTCCAAAAATACAGGCAGTAGGACAAACAAGTGGAAATAATGATGGACGAGCAAATGCTACTTCAACTGAGGCTAACTTGAAGTGTGTGAAGAGTGATCATAGCTTTCCTGATGCAGGAAAGGTCACGGGAACAAGTGAAAATCATGAATGGATTAGGAATAAATTCTACACATCGTCCAAGAGCTCACTACGTCTTCATTCTTCAAGTGTGTGCTTAGGAATAAATTCTACACTTCGTCAAAAACATGTCTGAAAGGTAAATAAGTTTAATTAGAGGTCAAAATTTGAAGAATTATACCATTGTATTCCAGGGAAAGGAAGCAGAATTGCAGTGCTCCAGATTATCAGATTTTTGTAGCATCTAAGTAAATTAAATAAAGAGATAAGTAACCCTTTTCTGTGAAGAAAACGCAGAGTTGGACGATCTGTCATTTCATTTGCAACGCGAAGCATTGGATTAATCATATTCATATCAAATTTTGGTATTTTTGAGTCCTGGCAACTTCTAATTGCTATTAACCTGTAATTAATCAAGTCAAGTGTTAGCATGAAAGAAAAATTATTAAACTATGAAGGCACTTAGTATAACACCTAGTTATTGGGAGGCAGAATGACAGGAAAACAATCCAAAGACCAACAAAATTCGGGACCTTTCATTCTCAACGGACATATCGATAGAAACCCTAAGATGGATAGTACTAAGCCAATGGATAAAGTTTATGATCATGTTTATGAAGATGTTGGTTCAACAACGGAATGGGTTAAAGAAGCTGGAATTGATAGCCTACATGTGCATCTAACAGGTGATGTTTCATGAATTCATTTTTTATTTTCTGATTCAGTTCATTTGTTCTTGTTTGAAATCTTATGTTTGCTTTAGAGGGTGTTTGCTCTAGCTGCTCGCCTCACTCATGCATGTCCAGAATGGCCGCACAAACATTATAACAAGTAAAAGAGAGGGAAAATCGTATAACAGGATGTTTATGCTGATTCTAATAGGTTTCGGCAAGTTAGGGTTCAAGCATCAGGTCAGAAACTCAAGATAACTAGAAAGCGCCGTCGGGGTGACAATGGATGGTTCCGTTTTAACAAGGAGGTTACTGTTCCGTCAGATTTTTTGATCTTTTTACAAAATCCATCCGAAGTTGCGAGGCAGAATGACAGGAAAACAATCCAAAGCCAACTGCAGGACCTTAAAAGCCTGCAAACGATAATCCACAAGACCAAATGAAAATTAAGCTGATAAATAAATCGTTAGATTTGAAATTTGCACAAGATCACACTATTTTATACTTGATTTTTATCAAATAAAATAGAAATTTGAAATTTGCACAAGATCACACTATTTTATACTTGATTTTTATCAAATAGAATAGAAATGAAGAATCATCAATATCAACAGTAACATTGATTATGACTGCTGACTTATTAGTTTGACTACTTTCACTTTGAAGAAGCAATTGATCAGGAAAGCATGAGCGAAGGAATAAACAGCTTCATGAGCTTAAGATATTCCAAGGGCACAATCCTTATGGAACACATCCAGTTACATAATAACTGCTTCCTGAATTAAAAGAACAAAAAACAAGGAAAATACTCATCTCGGAAAAAACACAGCTTATTATTCAAGCTTTAATACATAATTTCCATTTGCGGATGAAAGAATGGTAATCCATCAACACTTTCTGGACTCACTGGGCACTTCCGAGCTTGGTGCGGAGATGCTTGGCAGCTGCGACCATGTTGCTGAGGGCAGGTTTGACTTCAGCATATTTGCGGGTCTTCAAACCACAATCAGGGTTGACCCAAAGGATGTTGCTTTCAAGGACAGCAAGCATCTTCTCAATGCGGTCTGCAATTTCTTCTTCTGAGGGGATCCTAGGAGAGTGGATGTCATAAACACCAGGGCCAATGCCTGCACCATACTTCACGCCCTCACGGAAGACTGACAGGAGCTTCTCGTCTGATCTGGAGTTCTCTATGGTGATCACATCAGCATCCATGTCAATGATTGAGTGGATGATATCGTTGAAGTTTGAGTAGCACATGTGGGTGTGGATCTGTCCAAGAAATTCCGGTTATTTACGTGTCGTCCGTAAGTTTAGTATATCATTAATCGAGCGAATTGCATCGGCGGAAAAAGGGGAGGCCACTCCGGCCGTGTAACCGAAGGTTTAATAAATATCTCAAAAAAAGTCAAAGGAAAGAAGTAAAGAACCTGGGTAGTGTCTTCGACTCCACAATTAGTGATCCTGAAAGAGTGAACGGCCCAGTTCAAATAGAAAGAATGCTCAGATTTCCTTAGTGGCAAGCCTTCTCTCAAAGCAGCCTCATCAATCTGGATGACAGTAATTCCAGCTTTCTCAAGATCCTCGACCTCATCCTTGATGGCTAGAGCTATTTGATAGCAGGTCTCAAATCTATAACACAAACATAGATAGGTAAAGTCAAATGATAATACTAGAAACCCTGCAAACCGGGCATGGTTTTAATTATTTTACTTCAATTCTTACCTGGGCTGGTCGTTCCTCACAAAGGACCAGTTTAAAATGGTAACTGGACCAGTAAGCATTCCCTTCATGGGTCGCTTAGTCATACTTTGAGCCATTGAAGACCAGAATACAGTCATGGCCTTGGGGCGGCTCACATCACCGTAGATGATAGGAGGCTTGACACAACGAGAACCATAAGATTGGACCCACCCATTAGCAGTGAAGGCAAAACCAGACAATTGCTCACCAAAGTACTCAACCATGTCATTCCTCTGCATTGCAAGAAAAATAATAATCAGTAAAAAATCAAATGGAAGAAAATGCATCACAGATCAGTAACTAATTTATTTTATTTAGAAGGAAAACTCACTTCTGGTTCACCATGCACCAAAACATCAATGTCAAGCTCTTCCTGGATTTTGACAACCTTGTTAATTTCCACCTTGATGGCCTCAACATAATTTTGCTCTGAGATCCTATTTTTTATCAAAAAGGAAAAAAAGAAAAACAAAAACCAGCTAAGTTGAAACACAAACTGAAACAAATAAGCTTAAACATAAGTGCAGTGATGCAACAGCATTCTCACTTCTTAGCCTTGTATTCCCGGCGCACTCTTCTAAGGTCCATGGTCTGAGGGAATGATCCAATTGTGGTGGTGGGAAGAATAGGAAGGTTCAACTTCTTCTGCTGAGAGTCCAGCCTAGCACTAACATTGGTGGCACGGCGGTGGTCAGAACCCTTCAAAGCAGCAGCCTAAGCAAGAAGGCAAAAATCAAAAGTAAGAACAAGCTATGAACATAAGCAATAGAATAGCATTAAGGATGAACTAAAAGCCACTTACAGCCTTTTGAACAGTCTCATTATTCACTCTTGGTGAGGATTTTCTTGAAGCCTGAGCTGCTGCATTTGCAGAAAAGAATGCCTGGAAATACGGAATAGGAGACAAAGAGCTTAGTGTAACTCTTACTAGTTATATCATCATATTTCTGTTAGTCACAAGAAGAATCTTTTAGGAGTAAGATATCTTGGTTTTCTGATAATGACAACAAACAACTTAATACATCTAAATACATCTCTGACCGCAAATCAATTCATTTGATACAGAAAAGCATTAAATGCAGATTGGGTTAAAAACTTTCTAGAAGAAACCCTAGTAGCACAAT
This sequence comes from Salix arbutifolia, assembly GCA_025169955.1. Taxonomy (NCBI): domain Eukaryota; kingdom Viridiplantae; phylum Streptophyta; class Magnoliopsida; order Malpighiales; family Salicaceae; genus Salix; species Salix arbutifolia. The sequence goes on along the minus strand of CM045905.1, from coordinate 16,405,462 downwards.
AGATAAACATAAACAGCAATGAACTTCAAATTCTTAGACACTGTTTTAAGTTTTAAATAATGAAGATGTATGATGAGAAAACTGAGAGATGAGATACCTCATCCTGCTGTCCAGCAAGTGCCTTAGCCAAGGCGTTTACTTCAACTACTTTCTGTGCTGCAAATGCAAGCCACGACTTGATCTCTTTATCCAACTTAGGCTCGTTAACTAGATCAACGGCAGTGTGCAGAAGAGAGCAGGAAGTGGATACTACAAGCTTGTCTGCAAAAGCATAAGATAGATGCATTGTTAAAATTTAATGTAAATTAAATCAAAATAGAAATGATAAAGCACCATATTAAAGCATTAATACCTTTGCCAACAATGCCCTCGAGAGCTTTTAGTGTATCGAGGGAAGAAGCAAGATTGTTAGCCCAGATGTTCCTTCCATCAACCACTCCAGCAAAGAGGTATTTTCCAGAAGGGAATCCACCCTTAATCAATTCTAGGGTCTTTGTTCCACGAACCAGGTCAAAACCAAATCCAGTAACACTCTTCAAAGAAGTGAGTGTTTTGTATGCTTCAACTGGAACATCAGCAAAATATGTCTCAACAAGAACATTCAAACCAGATAGAGATGCCTCAAGTGCTGAGTAGGCGTGGGTAAATGCTTGCAATTCATGAGCTCCAAGATCCATCACAAGCTTCGGTTCATCAAACTGAATCCAGCTTGCACCTGCTGCCTTTAGCTCAGCCAGAACTTCCCTGAAAGAAACTAACTGTCAGCATAGATTCTCGAGATAGAGACAAATAATATAACCTAACTTCCATCCCAAGAAAAATCATGAAAAAAAAAGTTGGGCACTCACTGGTAGACAGGAAGAATCTTGTCAATTAGGGAGAGGAGAGAAAAGGATTTCTCCACACCCTTTGCTGGTTTTGATAGCAACAGGTATGAAACAGGACCAACAAGGACGGGCACAGTATCAACTCCAAGCTGTGTCACAGAAAAATAAAAGATTGTTAGTTAACTAATAAAATCATATAGAGACAATCAGATTAAAGAATGTTCCACTGAACAGCAGCAATCAACACAAGATTCTCAACTCCAATTGAACAGTGAATATGTAGCACCATCTATCTATTTCCCTCAATAATGTCAGCTACCTATTTCCCTCAATAATGTAAGACATGCTCATGAAGACAATATCCTAGATCGATGTGTCAACAACATGACTAAGGCTCTCAGATGGGACTAAATATTGCATCCTGTGAGAAGGTTTAAAATTGACCCATGAATCATGGTAAAAGTGGGGGTACCAGGATGAGAAAGACAGCTGCTATTCAACCATGATAATTTTATTTATTTGTAACAGAGGAAAATTAGCTAAGACTTAGACTGACAGCACGTATTATGAACTTTCATGTTGTTTTTCTATCAGAGCAAAAAATCCTAACCCTCATTCTATTTACTTTATGTATTCCATGATATGAAATTCAAGTTGAATATCCAAGGAAGGATCAAGCTTCCTCATGATCATTTGTCATGCGCAAAGAAAACCACTCAAAAATCAACAAAAAAATAGAAAATTATGAATAGCAATGAGAGGATAACTTACAGCCTTGGCCTCCTTGTACTCGTTGACAGCCTTGTGAGATGCGTAGGAGAAATTAACTTCTGGTCCCAATTCAGGGACAATGTAATGGCTGCACCAATATTACAATGCCGTTCATATACTGTTAGTTTTAGCGTTGTTAAACTCCAAACGAAAGAATGTTCCAGTATTTAAGGAAAAGATTACACTTACTAGTTGGTATCAAACCACTTGGTCATTTCCATGGCTGGGACTGAGGCATTACCTCTAGCCATGGAAAAATAGACATCAAATCCAATCTCACCACCATTCCATCCATATCTTGGAGGAACAGCACCAAGCATGGCTGTAGTGTCTAACACCTGATCATAGCATGAAAAGGTGTTGCTAGGAATAAACTTGATTCCAGCATCAGACATCTGCTTCCAGATGGATGACCTGAGATCAGCTGCCACCTTCTGTAAATCTTCAGCACTGCTCTTCCCATCCCAGAAAGATTCCAAAGCAAACTTGAGTTCTCTCTTGGGGCCCATGCGAGGGTAACCAACAATGTGGGAAGCCATTGCTCTGTTTCAGCATAAGACATTAAACAAAGCTTAGATCCCAATGCATGTCTTAAACAATAGCCAAATTGCTAATAGAATAACAAAGAAATAGCTTCCATAAATCAAGAGTCCCAAACTTCCAATGCTAAAGGATAGTACCATCAAAAACTACATTAAAAGAATGAAAGACAGTCTATCAAATCACATATTACAATCGCCAAAAAGAACCCTAAGGGGACAAAACCTAAAGTAACTCCCATGGACACTGCAAGAACTAATGATTAAACACAGAATGTTTCGATAAAATGAAACGACAAAAGAGAGAGGTCAAAAGAGAATGTCCATACAGCTAAAGTTTCAACCCCAAACACACCTTTTTTTTAATCTAATCAGATGCTAAAAGCGGGAGTGGATTTATCTATATAGTTAACCAAAATTCAGACTTTATTCCATAAAGATCGAAAATTAATGATTCAGATCCCATTTGATTCATAACCGACATAGCTGACATCCAAAAACGCAAACACATAAATGCTTGCCATATTGTCTAATCAACTAACACAACTCCCAACAACAAAATCCATTGTTATAATTAATGAAACATAACTTTAATAAATGCATGTCATCCACACGCTTCCAATTCCCATTTCCAGATCTGAATCAAATTCCCACCCGATATCCACATTCAATCACCAAAACCAAACAACCCCTTTATCGATGATCAAGAAACCAAACCAAAAGCTCGGATCTATGACCATTTAAAGATCCCAACAAAACTAACTTTACAAACCCAAACTCAACCATTTCCCTCGCGAACTCAAAAACAAGACAACCCCATTTGCAAACAAGACCAGATCAAAGAAACAACAAGGTCCAAACAAGAACTTGCAAATTTTTCATCAGATCTACCGAGAAGCGATCCATTCAACAAGTAAACAGTTAGATATTAAAAATGGGATTTCAGAAAAAGGTAATGTGGTTAATAAAATACGGTACCTAATAGAGAAGGAGCGAAAGGAGAAGCGAAGAAGTGAAGGAGGAGAGTGGGAATTGGTGGCAATGAAGGAAGTGGACTGAGAGAGGCGAAGCGATATGACTCTGAACGGTGCGAGTATGTGATGAGAGAGTTGGTTCATTTATAGAGAAAAACAGGTGATTTTTATGTAATTTTGAATAAAAATTACTTTCAAAAGCTTTTAGTGTTTATGTTTCAAGTGATTTTTTTATTTTTAATTTAATTGGTGTATTTTTTTATTTTTTGATAATTTTAATATAATTATTTAAAATTATATAAAAAAATATTAATTTCATATATATTTCTTTCAGCTGTATTACCATGCAAACACTTGTAAAAATATATTAGTTTGATATGTTTTTCATATAAAAGCATTTAATTTTAAAAAAAAAAACACTTCACAAATAATATCAAAGGATCCTGGAGTATTATTATGATATATATATATATATATATCAAATTATTTTATTTATTTTATGTTAAGTTGCTATAACCATCAATGCATCACAAGCTTCAAGGTGGAGGTAAGTACTGAAGTAAAATATAATTTATTGAGAGCAAAAACAATCCAAACAAGACAAATCCATCACCTACTTCTTCAGTCTTTTCTGGGAAATTAGTTGAATATGAGACCTCTTTGACATCTTATATTTTATATCAAAATAAACGTGACCATGACCATACAACCAAGCTCCGGTCTTCATTTTATAATCATTTTCATTGTCACATTCATGAAGTTGGTGGCATAATAGATGTCTACTTGGAAGCCACTTCCCTACAACGCAATTTACTTAAAGATGTTTGTTTCTGCGGTTATACCGCTGTTTGTTCAAAATTTGAATTTTATTTTATTTTAAATGAAATTTTTTAGTGTTTTAAAATCATTTTGATGTGTTGATGTCAAAAATAATTTTTAAAAAAATAAAAATAAAATTATTTTGATGCATTTCTAAATAAAAAGCACTTTCAAAAGCAACCGCAGCCGCATTTCAAAATAAGCTCTTAAAGGTGTTAGGAGTTAGGTTAAACCTACTATTTCGGTTTTTTTTATAAATATTTTTGGATTATTTTAATATATTTTCAGCTTAAAAACACTTTAAAAAATAAATGTTATCTCTCTCTCTCTCAAACATCCTCCAAAATGGTATGGGGAGTCATATTTCTTGCCACTAGAGATCCACCAACCCTCCACTTCTACACTTACAATTAATGTTTCTTTTAATTTTATCCTTTAATTTTTTACATTTAGTTTGTTTTACGAGATTCAATATACCATAGATTGTTTTTTTATTGACGTGGATGTCCGGATCAGCTTACATGTACCTTGAATAATTTTATAGACCCTGGAATTAATGATCATGTAATGCTCCAGTGATCATTATATTTTCGTTAAAGAACTACAAGGATGGAATTGAGAGATTTTAAACTATATGAATGGAGATGGGAGAATTTACAGGAGCAAGAAAATGAAGTCTCGTGATTAGGACAATAAAAAAAAGTGCGACAAAATTATAAAATAAGAAAAAGAAAGACCACCCAAATTTTCATTAGTCAATATTGAGTAGGTGAGATGGGAGACTGCTCTTTAATATTCACATGGCAGCCTTCGATCTCTAAAAAGCTATTTTAATTATCAATTCATGATGATGTCATGGTCATTGGACCGATTATTAGGCATATTAACCCAGTGATTTATTGATATTGACTCGGTTATTAAAAAATAATACAAATCGTATTCTGTAACCTCATCTAACAACTTAAATTTTTAGGTGAGATGGTTCCTTAACATGGTATCAGAATCTTGTTGACCCAGCGATCACGAGTTCGAATCTCATTATCTTATTTTATTTGATAAAAATCAAGCACAAAGTAGTGTGAGCTTGTGCAAGTTTCAAATCCAAAGGACTTTCACTTGAGAGTATGTGTTAGAGAATATAATATAAATTATATTATGCAGTCTCACCTAACAGGTTAAGTTTTTAGATAAGATGGTTCTTTAACATTGATTTGAGTTAGATTTATCTTTTTTAACCGGAAGAAGAATAGACATGTTCAAGTTAATTTACAATCTGATAAATTAAAACGAGACTTTATAATTATCTTATTTAAAATAATATTATATCAAGATTAAATAAGATCAGCCGGGGTAATTCACAACATGAATCTTGAACCGGGTGAAAACTCGGGTCAAATTTGGCACTCATGATATGAATCCATAAATATAGATACAAAAGATTGCTTAAAAAAAAAGCACGTACTCAGCAACTTGTTACAGCAATCAATGGACCAACAGGCGTGGGTTAGAGGTGAAGATAAACATAATTAGCAACCACTGCATGCTGTTTTACATCAAGTCCTAGCTGTGAGGTCCAAGTCCTGTCAAAGGCCATTTCTCTGTATAATTGATTTTAATATCATGATTCATACTAAGTTTAATAGGTTAATTTAGTTTGCATAAGTTTTTTTTTCTTTGTATAATTGATTTTATTTTTCAATTTTATTATTTTATAATTTATTGATTAGTAACAAGGCTTTGTAGTTTGTTTGAGTTTAATTTCTATAGAGTTATCACCATCTTATGAGCCACGTGTTTGATAGGTTGACTTAGATTATTTTTTATATTTATTAATTTATTTATTTAATCTCATCTTTAAACAATAGATTGATTAAGAATTGTGTTTTATAATTTGTTTCAAATTTTGCATTATCTCTGTCTCGCTACTTGACTCATGAGTTTGGCAAATTAACCCGAGTTGACAATGATTATTTTTTTAATTCATCATTTAACATTGAATTTATTGAAGATTGAATTATATAATTTATTTTAATTTGCTTTTTATAAGGTTATCTAATAATTTGACATATGGATTGACTAGTTAACCCAAATCAATCTAATATATTGCCATCTCACTTTTTTTTATATAAAAAAATCATTATAAATATTTATTTTGCGCTAAATTATATTTTTACTAATTATTTGGACTGTCTTTAGACTTATTAAGTTGATTAAGTCATATCAGATCAATCCCTATATAATTTTAAAAGAATCTACTTGAAAAACACCAGCACTATCTAATTATTTTTATGTCAGAAATTCGATTCATAACATAACATAACATAGTCAATGATTTAGAACCATCCAATATATACCATCAATTGCAAAAAAGGATAAACCTAGTAAAAGTAACTAACCTTTTATTAACCTAAACTAATAGAAGGACCTGATTGAGGATTTATTGACATCTTAAGAATCTAGACGATATTAATATTAAGTTGGAGGACCTAACTGAAATTATCCTATATGCTGGGGAGTTTCTTGAGGTTTTCCAAAAATGAAATGCCCCTCTCCTTTCTAATTTCACCCGGAAAAAAAAAACCCAAGAAAAAGAAAATCCCCAATGCATTGATCTTGAAACCCTAATTTCACTTCCTTTCCTTTCAACTTCAACAACCATGACGAAGGAATTCGGTGTTCCACCAGTAGTTTTCCCGTCGGGTGGAAACCCAACGGTCGCCGCTGGCGGAAACACCCAGCAACGCCGAGTGCCAACAGCTCCATTCCAACCTCCACGTCCATCAAACTCCGGAATCCCATTCATGTCCTTCGAAGTCGGATCCGCTGCCGCGACCACCTCCGGTCCGATCGGCGGAGGAGCCGGTCCAATCGGTGGTGTAGCCAACTTCGACGACGAAGAACCACTCCTTGACGAACTCGGGATCCACCCAGACCAAATCTGGAAGAAAACGAAATCTATTTTAAATCCATTCCGGGCGAACCCTACATTCCACAAGGATTCGGATCTATCCGGCCCGATATTTTTGTATCTATCGTTCTGTCTGTTTCAATTACTTGCTGGGAAAATCCAATTTGGCGTGATACTGGGATGGATTGTCGTTTCCTCGATTTTCTTGTACGTTGTGTTTAATATGTTGGCTGGTAGACATGGGAATTTAGATCTGCACACATGTACGAGTGTGATTGGTTACTGCTTGTTGCCGGTGGTGATTTTCTCGGCGATTTCGCTGTTCGTGCCGCAAAATGGAGCCCTCAGGTCTGGGATTGCCGGGGTTTTCGTGATTTGGGCTACGAGGGCTTGCACGAATTTGATGGTTGCTGTTGCTGATGGTGGAGAGGAGCATCGTGGATTGATTGCGTACGCCTGTTTCTTGATTTACACTCTGTTTTCACTGCTTGTTGTATTTTAGCAGTGATGATAAGTGGGGATGTGAGTCGAAGGGGTGTTTTCGTATTGGTTCAATATTAAGTTTTTGAAATGTCTTTGCTGTAGAATTTTTGAGCTTGATGTTAATCATATGTTAGTGGACATTGAATGTTTTTGATCAATTAGTTCTTCTGGTTCCTGGTGTGGGATCAGTGTTAACTGATGTTTCTTCTCTTCAAATCAAGAAATGGAGTGGAAATTTTGAGGCACTGTCTTGTATTGATCTATATTTAGAGGTGTTGTGTGTGTTAATATGTTCTTTGCTTTCTTTAATGAAAAACTAGGGAGTGAATTTTGGTACCATACGCAGGGAACTCAAGAAACTTAGAAAAGTCTTTCTAGAAAAATTAATGAAACACAAAAGGAAAGTGCTAGAAAATAGGTAATAGACAGGGGTATTGTCCATTGATGGCGTATCAATTATTATCTTAGGAAGGAAATTGAGTCAAGGGATATGATTTTTGAAAGGATCAGTAGATGCTAAGAGGTAATGGTGGTAGCAGAATTTGGTAAGGGATCATACTATTAGTTCAACTCGGATAGGTGATGTATCTTTCGACAGAGGTGAGTTGTTGGCTACTGTACTTCAGAGCCAAACATCACTGATAATGAAACTAGTTAGTGATAATGAGGGGACAGAAAGGGAGTTTGATGCCCAAGAGCATCCTGATGGTGGTGAACAATGTTTTGGGGCTTTAATCAATTGATCCTACTTTCTGTAGCATTCATGGGGTCTTATTTGGAATTCTAAAAAAATGATGTCTGAGATAGGAGTGGATCCATTCTTTTTAGAAATCTTTGAGCCGAATTAGGACTCATGGATAGGTTGATTTGGAGATATAATCTGAGATTGTTTCTGTGACTCTCAACTATTACTAGAAGTTGAGATTGATGCTAATATAATGTAGGCAAGCTTAAGCAAAGCCAAATATTGTTCAGCCAACTTTACTAAATTTTGTTTAGCCTGGAAAAAAAAAAGGAAAGAAAAGAAAGGAATTCCATGCCAGATTTATGAGACTCCGGATATAAAAGAGACGGAAATAGGAGGGACATAAATATGTTATTCCAAGTGCTCTTGATATCGATCTACCCAATAGGTGAACTTTGTCATCGTCCAATGATATAAAATTACATTCAAGGAGAGAATAAATTTCATTAACCTCCTCTTACTCTTAAGGATATCTGAAAAATTCCCCAGCAAATCAAACCCTGTATTTATTACTTAAACCTTCAAGTTGTCTTAAGAGGAGTAATTGGAGATTTGCCATACCAAACATATCCTTTCCTATCGTGTTTTTCTTTCTCTGTTGATGCATTTGCCTCTAGTATCCATGCTCATAAGTTGCAGGCTTTCACATGGTCCTTTACTGATTAATCTGTCTTCGTAGCGTCCACAATTGCAGGTCCATTTCTTGTTTTGTTTTTTTATCTGGTCTTTGGTGGTTTACTCCAAGATGTTGCTTGTCCATTTCTTGTGCCTCGTGGGGAAAACAATTTAAAGCAGTATTGATTCAGTCTTGTCTATTTTGTTCTGTTTTGACCGAAATATTTTGTATCAGTTAAAAAAAAGAGATAAAATGGTGTTGTTTTTACCTTGGTTTAAATTCCGGCACATTCCCGATTTTTCAGCCAAATACCGGCCGAAACGTTTCGGTTTCATTCCGCCCGTTCCGTTTCGGCCACATAGTGTTTTTTTTAATAATAAATAATTTTACAATATCAATCTACCGTTAGATTGAGATGAAATTTTACGATGAGTCTCTTGACATATTTATATATATATATATTATGTTAAAATTTCAGAGCAATCAGAGAATGTGATGATCTTGCGAGATTGACGATGATATTCTCATAATATTATACATGCTCATAATTTTGTTCAGAAAAATCATTTTAATGTGTCTTTTTTTATATTAAATTGCACAATTCTATTTGAACTAATTTTATATATATATATATATAAACAGTACAATCTTAAAACGGCACACCAAAATCAAAACATTTCATTCCAATTGAAAAAACATAACACCAACCGAATTATTACCGAATTATTATTGACAAATTGGTATTGAATGCATGGATTCTTCAGATATCATGCTGAAATCTCTCTTGAAGAGAGTGCTCAGCAGAACATTAGAACATTCTGATCTCCATTAACACACACAGCTTGGTTTTACAAAGAAATGGGTTCTTTCTCCAGCTTACACCCTCATCCAAAACTCTGCAAAAGAATGTCAGGAAGTACTTCTTACAGTTTTCCAGCAAAACAGAGTATTTGCACAAACTCATACTATCTTAAGTAATCATCTCACTTAAAAACTTAAGCTGTTAGGTGAGGTTCTGGAATATAATTTATATTATTCTCTAACATCTCCTCAAGTGAAAACTCTTTGAGCTTGAGACTTGCACAAACCCATACTATCTTGTACTTGATTTTTATCAAATAGCATAGGGAAGGTGAGATTCAAATTCGTAATCGTTGGGTCATCAAGATACTGATATCATGTTAAAGAATCATCTCACCTAAAAATTTAAGTTGTTAATTGTGATTTTAAAATATAATTTATATTATTTTTCCTAATGTTTGAATGGTTTTTATGTTAGAAATGGTCCAAATCCACAGTACTTATTACCCCATTGTCCTCTCCATTCCTTCGAAGCAGACGGCATGGTTCATTCCTTAAAATTATCTGGAGGCCAAGCAACCAGTTGTAGCCGATTCGTCAAGATTTCCAAATACATGCTCGAGAAAGAAGCTGGTTTTCCAATCTTTCCGAATATGTTTTCTGGCTCATGTACTAATTGTTTAAAAACAATCTTTAATGAAGGTGAAGACATTTCAGGTTGCCATTAGAAGCTAGTTCAGTTCTGCCTCCCTCTCTCTCTCCTCATGATATTGTCGTTCTCTCTTGAATTACAAGAATCTCTGAAGGTCATGAACGAGCCCTCCATCTCTATTTTAAAAATAATTAAACACAAATAATTACTTCTTAAACACCATAAAGCTTCTCTCGATTTTGATGATGAACTCTGAGCTGCATACATTTTAATTGATGGGCCAGCAGTCGACCAGCCAAACAGTGAAGGGCGACAAACAACTAAATTTTGCATGTTCGGTTCTTCTTTTCGTCCGGTTTTTTTTATTTGAATTAAATCAAATTTTGGGCAACTACAAATCAATACCAAACTTATAAATTAACATCTCAGTCCTTAATGTATAGAATCTTATTAACTATTCCTATACTTTTTGTGATTTAAGGTTTGGTATTGTGGTAGCGGCTGCTTTTTGAAATGATTTTTGCTAGGAAATATATCAAAATAATATTATTTTTAAAATTTTATTTTTAATATCAACATATTAATTTAAAAATCAAATAAAAAAATTCTCAAAATTTTGTGAAATGTTGTTTTGGTTGTGTAGTACAAATTATTTTTAGATAAAATATTATTATCAGATAAAGTTTATTTAAAAGACAAATTCAGTGCATACATATGAAAATTTATTATTATCTCTTTCACTTGATAAAATGAAGAGAATGGTATGAAAAAAATAACTCAATTGAAACAAAAAAAATGTATTTCCCAAGTCAATCATATTAAATGTATTTATATATACAAAAATCAAGATAAAAAAAGATAATAAATACAATTATTTCATGCATTAACAAAGAGAAAATCAATTTATGCCTATTTTGTAATTTCACACCTGAAATAATATATAATAAATAGTGTAACAAATATTTTAAATGATTGATATTGAGATCATATGTCTAACATATATACCATATTGTATACAACACTTAGGTTTTTATAATTAATTTAAAACGAGATATAGATGACATAATTAAACAAGAAAAAACATGGAATGGGGGCAGTTAGCAAGATCATAAAGATCAAGGACTTATTCTTTAGTCTCTATATATATTAGGGATCACTCCCATTAAAGTTTATCGATTCAAATTGAATTCTACTCTAGACAGTTACCGAAGAGGCATGTAACAGTGTCAAATGTGCACGAGATGCACACTTTAGCAGGCTATCCAAAACAATGTCTAAGGGTACTGGTAGCCATGTCAAAAGTGGAAAAAATTGGCAGCGCAAATTTATGCAGTTGTAGGTTTGTCAAGGAAAATTGGTAGCACAGATTGTTGACGAATATAGGCTGGATGATGGACAGTCCAGGTCAGGCAGGAAAATTCATCAAGGGATAGGCTGACGAGAATAGGGTTGTCGCAGACATTCGGCAGTGCAAATGTGAATTCGACAATGATGGATAACAACAACTTAGCATAGACAAAGACAAATTCGGTAGGCATTGTGTTATAGTTCATGGGGTTGTGGCTTAGCATGGACATAGGGCTTAGATTATAGACTTTCTAAGTTAATGGTTGACATAGCAAAGACTAACAGTTGGTGCTGCCAGGTGGACAGGTAGAACATGGGTAATGGCAGTTATGGACTCCAAATCATGGGGACATGGAGGCAAAACATGAGGGTAGAACGTGGGGCAAAACAGGAGCTATTGTACTGGCTTCTGAGATCATGGGATCATGGGGGATTACTGCCCACTAAATTCATGGAGATCATAGGGAGAATGTGCCCCATTATGTCCTGAAAAATAAGGGTTATGGGAGTTGCCATGTAACTCACATAGCTCGTTCATAAATAAGTTGCAAAGTCTTTGCTATGTAGCATACGATTTTTGTTCAAATTATACATTCATATTATGTAATTATTTGTTTATGAGATCAATAAAGGTTTGAGAGTTTTTTTTACATAACATGTGTTTACTTTGTATTTTTTTGTACTTGTGTATTCCATTTGCTTTGCAACAAGGGAAAGTAAAGGAAACCTATGAGGTGAACAAAACACTTAGTTATGTAGACAAACAAGAAACGTCTGAGTGGCCTGGTACAGCATACCATTCCAAAATCCAAAACTAAAGGAAAAAACACAAAACCGAATCCAAAAACTTCTTTACTAAGTTTTGGAAAAAAAAATTCTCTCTCTCTCTAATTAACAGCTCTCTTAAAAAGCTTCCTTTCCTTGCCTTTATTCTTGTTCTTCTAGTTTAAGTTCTCAGATTCTTTTTTCTCTGCTTAAGAATAAGTTGGGGGAGAGAGAGAGAGAGAGAGAGAGAGAGAGAGAGTTGAAGATGTTCAATGGGATGATGGATCCCGAGCTGATAAAAATTGCTCAGGAACAGATGAGTCGAATGACGCCCGCCGATTTCTCCAGGATCCAACAACAGGTTCGTTTGTTTTTGTTGCTTTAAGGATAATTTTGATGTGGGCTTGTTTTTATTTGAATAGATTGACGTGTAGTATAGTTCAATTTTGAGGGGAACTGCTTTTGCTCTATGAATTTTGATTTGGTTATTGTTTTAGCCTGGAAAGTTTAAATCTTGGCTGTTAATTTTGTGTTTGTTTAGTTATATTTAGTTCTGTTTGTGATTTTTTGTTGATTTTAAATTATGGGTTTTATTTGTTTTTCTTTTCCTTGTTTGACTTGGTGAAGATTTTAGACTTTGGATACTGCAATATTAATTCTTTATCTCGGGGCATTGACTTAGATGGAAAATAATTCATTAATGGGTCATTAAGCACTTAAGATGAATAGATTGTAGTGCTGTGGTTGTGTTTAAACATCTAACCTGAACTGAGTTTGTGTAATAGATCACTAGAAACTGGTTGCCAAGCTGGTGTTATTCACATATCTGGTCGAATTGGTTTTGATTGCAGGTAATGTCTAATCCTGAGTTGGTGAGAATGGCGACTGAAAGTATGAAGAATATGAAGCCTGATGACTTGAAACAGGCAGCAGAACAGTTGAGGCATACGGGCCCTGAAGAGATGGCGGAGATTGGTGAGAAAATGATGAATGCATCACCTGAAGAGATTGCTGCTATGCGTGCTCGTGCTGATGTACAGGAAACATATGAAACAAACGCGGCACAGATGTTGAAGAAACAAGTAAATTTAAATCATAAATCAGATGATTTGCTGTTTGTGCGCGTTCATTATGTGCATATTGTGTTTTATGTAGTGGTTAATGTACTGGCATAAATGCAGAAGGGTAACTAGTGCTGATTTTGCTATTGAAGAAGTTGCTGTTTTTGTGTTTATTTTACTTATGTAATTGACTGTTTTTGTGTTTATTTTACTTATGTAATTGAATCTCCTTTGGCAGGGTAATGAGCTGCATAGCCAAGGAAAGTTCAATGATGCTTTGCAGAAATATTTGCTTGTAAGTTCTGCATCTTTATCTTATTTTGTAAGTGTCAGTTCTTCTAGTTGGCATGTCTTTTGGATTTTGAACTGATGAAATTCTTTTCCTCCCATATTTCTTAGGCAAAGCAAAATCTAAAAGGAACTCCATCCTCCAAAGGCAGAACACTTTGGTTAGCATGCTCTCTTAATTTAATGTCTTGCTACTTGAAAACAAAGCAGTACAATGAATGCATAAAAGAAGGCTCAGAGGTACAACAATCCACTAACAAAATTCAGTTTACATAGAGAACAGATAGTAATAATAATAATTATTATTATTACAATATACATTGTTGATATGCATAGGGTTTGTTCGTTTGCTTGCAAATCATTTTGTTCTTGTGTGAGTCTTTCTTCTTTCTGATTGGATCACTGTATCACTTCAGGTTTTGGGATATGATGCCAATAATGTTAAAGCTCTTTATAGAAGGGGTCAAGCTTACAGGGAACTAGGACAACTGGAAGTAAGTTTGTTTGTGCATAGCTTGCAACTGGTAGTAGTGGTTGTAGGATTTCGCTGTTTGTTGTTTGATAAGATATCTAATGACTGCCTGATATATGTTAGGATGCTGTATCTGATCTGAGAAAAGCACATGAAGTTTCCCCGGATGATGAAACGATTGCAGACATTCTAAGGTATTATTTCATCTGAAATTCTTAGACTATTGGCTGGGCCGGAAGTTGTACAGTTTGATATTTACTTCCTGTATGGTTTATGTCTTGTTAAAGAGCATGGAGTCTTTTTTAGCTTTAGCTTTTGTATTCTAGTTGTCATGTCCTCAGTAGCTCACTGTTAAGTTTCTTGTCCTCTGATTGATGTTTTGGGAATTTCCAAACCTTCTTACCTTCCTCTGTGTTGTATATAATGTGTTAGAATTCCCAACAAAATGTAAACAATGGTGCTAGTGTTTAATACGACATGTTGATTGTAAAGTTAATTGTTAATACAGGAATGCTGAGGAAAGATTGGCTCGAGAAGATGGCCATCATTCACCAAGGGGTGTGTGTGTTATTTTCCTTTATTTATTCTTAATGCCTGGCTTTCTTCAAATACACCTAAAAGTTGCATGTTCCACTTTCAAATTCTCAATTGACAATTGATTTCCACTTGTTTGATAGGAGTGATAATTGAAGATATAACTGATGAAGCTGAGACTGTCTCCTCTGAAAACCTTAAGAGTTCATCAACAGGTTATCAAGTGAAGCAACCACGGGAAAGTGCTGATATATCTAAAAGTGGAAAGGGAGGTCATAATGGGAGTTCAGAAACTAATTTAGAGGCCTTGGAGGCTTTGAAAGATGACCCGGAAGCTATGAGGTTATTTTTAATACATGTAAAAATCGCTTGATTCTATGTGTTTATTTTATGGCACTGTTATTATCATTTCAACTCCCATCATGTCTCCTTTCTAGAGATTGCACAGCAGAGATCTTAGATGGAATGTTAAGTTTTTACCCCCCTAGGGATCAATTTGTGTTAATCGATCCTTCTTTTTCATTAGTGTATGTTACCAGAATTTGATTTCTGCAACAGAGGATTACATGGAATTTTAATTGCAGTCTCTCCTGCAAAACAATTGCTGCTATAGTTAGTTGTATTTGTTACAAAATATCTCTGATTTGGGGTTGTTACTGTAATGGAAATTATTAGTAAGTTTGACATGGAGTCAGGGCAAACTTATGAAAACATGCCCAATTTGTTTTGATTAATGAAATAACAAGACAAGGTCAGTATGCCTAATATTTTTCTGCCTAAGGCTGGTGGTTGTTTTCTTGCGGCAGTGTAGTCTTCTTTTGCTGTCAACTAACCATAAAATTAGATATTAAGCTTGGTTGTTAATCTGTTTTGATTTTCTGTTTTTCCCTTCCGTCTGATTGTAGGTCATTTCAAAATTTCATATCAAATGCTGATTCTGAAACTTTGGCTGCTTTAAGTGGGGCAAAAGCTGGAGAGGTGTCTCCTGACATGTTTAAGACTGCCTCAAATATGATCGGCAAGTTGTCACCTGAAGAGCTTCAAAGAATGCTTCAAATGGCTTCCTCATTCCAAGGAGCAACTCCTTTTACTGCAGGTAGATCTTCGGATAGCAGTTTTAATGGCTTCAGATCTGGTGTGGTTCCTCCAAATGTGACACCAGACATGCTCAAAACAGCAAGTGATATGATGAGTAAGATGTCACCAGAAGAGCTTCAAAAAATGTTTGAAATGACATCTTCTTCGAGAGGAAATGGCTCAGTTCCAGCTGCTGCTGCTGCTTCAGCTTTAAAAACTGACAGATCAAGTTCAGGTGTTAGGTCAAAACCAACAGAAACTCAAGAAAAGTTTGCTGCTGATGGGAATAATGGCTTCAGTGAAACTAGTTCTTCAGGTGATTTCCTTACAAGTTCGAGAAATGCACCTCCATCAAGCTTTCCTGCCTCAACTTCTGATATTCAAGAACAGATGAGAAACCAAATGAAAGATCCAGCTATGCAGCAGGTGTGGGATTTTCTTGCCTTTGTGTAGCTGAATTATTGAATTCTTATCCCAACAAGATTTCCTTTTTCACACCATAGAATCTCATTATTTATTTTTGTCATTTTGAAATGATCCGATACGTGCATGGATGTACTTTCAGGTTTCCAAAACATGCATTATTTGCAATTCAAAATATTGTTTTTAGAGATTTTTCTGACTCTTATAAATGTCCTGCCGAAAATTTCCATGCTACATCAAAGAAAGGCTTAGAGATAATTTGAACTTTTGTAATATACATCGCACGATATTTTCTTGTTAAAAAAATGTAATAACAATATAGGAATACTATATAAATGCATGGCTGTTCGTGTTGTAATGTCTGGTTGCTTGCAAATTTGCAGATGTTCACGACAATGATGAAGAATATAAGCCCAGAGATGATGGCTAACATGAGTGAGCAGTTTGGAGTAAAACTTTCTCGAGAAGATGCAGCTAAAGCTCAACAGGCCATGTCATCTTTATCACCAGAGGACTTGGATAAAATGGTACCTTCTTTGCCATGCTCTTTACTTCCAATGAAATTGCATGCTTTTCTTTCAAGATACCCCAACCTGGTCCAGCTTTTATTTAAGTGGGGTCAAATATTTTTACGAGTAATTTTCTCTCACATGTATTACTTTTCTACTTGAAACTTTTAATTTCATTACACATTTGTTCTGAAATAATGGTTCATGGGTTTCATGGTTATGACTTTTTTTATGACTGCCCCACTTCATTATGAATATATAATGATTTTTCCCCATCAATCGTTGCTGCAGATGCGATGGGCTGATAGGATCCAAAGAGGAGCTGAAGGTGCAAAGAAGGTAAAGAACTGGTTACTGGGAAGACCTGGCATGATCCTTGGCATTTGCATGTTGTTCTTAGCCATCCTCCTCCATCGGCTAGGCTTC
Source organism: Salix arbutifolia (assembly GCA_025169955.1). Taxonomy (NCBI): domain Eukaryota; kingdom Viridiplantae; phylum Streptophyta; class Magnoliopsida; order Malpighiales; family Salicaceae; genus Salix; species Salix arbutifolia. The sequence continues at coordinate 16,388,425 of CM045905.1, read as the reverse complement.
ATCGGGAGGTAGAGCCGGAATAATAATGTTGATTCACCATTGCAATGCCCTACATGTTCAAAACTTTTAGGGGGTTAGTGTCATCAAAACACCATGGAATCTGAATCTTTGATGCGAGGACAGGAAAGTTTTATGAGGTTAGAGATGAAGGGAAAACCCTAGAGATAAAGAGATAACGAGGTGGCGGGGCGGGGCGGGGGAAATGTATTCATTAGGTAAAGAAGACATGAGTATTATGATTTCGTTATTTGATTTCTTGGAGCTGTCGGCTTTTACATTACGAAGAGAAGGTCCAAAATAATTGAGAACTGATGTCCACTAACTTGATTTGCATGGCGTGAAATGCACGCAACGAGACGTGCAAGATTTCATTTCGAGGATATGGACTTTTTTGTCAGCAATCCACTGAAGAAGACTTGTTGACTTGAAAAAAACTAGTTTTCAAATTCATCGTCAGGGTTCTAAGAAATAATTCACATGACACCGATGGTTCAGACTTTTGTTCTTCCAACGTCCCACAAATGAACTTTCTCATTCGGATCTTCTCCATTTTTTCCTATTGTTGATTTCTTATCTTTTTTATTGGAATCGATGGCTTTCTACTTATTATGTTCTTGATTTATTTTTTCTTATGAATTAACAGTTTTTTCTATTTCAATGTATTATTTCTTAAAAATATATATATATATATATACCAAAATATATCGATCTGTCCATCCATTACAACCCTCGACACCAATTTCTATAATTTGTTGTTCATCATTTTTTTCTTAACAAAATAGCACCAAAAAAAAATAAATAAAAATAACAAATCACACAAAACAAGGCAACAAAATTTCTAATTTTACCTTCCATTATACCTAAAATAACTCTCATCTTAACTGTTTTTTTAATCCAAAACCTCTCAAAAAGGTGCTGTCCTCCCACTTTCCCTAGAAAAAAAAGAAAGAAATTGTCGGGTTTTATTTGGGAAATAAAATAAACAAACCATTTTAAATTGATCATATAAATTTACAATAATTCGAAGACTTGTTTATGAGAAAATCCAAATTTTAGCATGATAATCAATTTATCATTTCAGCATAATTATTAACATATAATGATTCATAAAGTGCCCAGGATCATCATTACTTCCACAAATTTATTGTTTTAAATTCACCATGAACAATGCAAGAATCCAAATTCTAATGTATAAAATACTTTCAAAAATAACAACAACAACCCTCCTAAACATGCTCGTATTTAATCCTTTCCACGGCCTTTTTCTTTCTTTCTGATTTTAGGGGGTCAACAAGAGACCAAATCATTTATCAATAACAAATTAACATAAATACCTAATCAAAGCTATGGAAAGGAAAAAAAAAACTCTTCTGTCCGCGTTAAAAAGAAAAAAACCCCACCACTTTACTCGCCTTGCCTCTCGTTACCTATCCCCACTTCTTCAGCCATCTAAATCTGATCATTCCCTTATTAATACCTCCTCTTTGATCCGTTTAATCTCTCTCAGGGTTCCAAACAGAGGGAGGGAGAGAGAAAGAAACCCCCGGCTTTCTTTCCTTTTCTTGGCTATCAAAAAATGCCTTTTTTTTCAAGAAAAAACTGTGCCCTTTCTTGAAACTTTGTTAAATATCTCCTGAGACCCATTAATGCCCAGAAGTTTCCCATTTCAAGAACCCAGGAAAAAAGAGAGACTTGGGTAGTTGACCCAGTATGATTCGACACGGACTTCTTCTGCGATCACCTTCTTCGAGTCGAAGGGTGCAGCCTTTGTTGAAGGAAACGACAGGGTCAAAGATGGTGCCGGGAGGAGATAGGAGGGAGAGGAATCTGGCAAGGGCGAAAACGCGGAGTTTTGGTGAGGTGGCAGGTGGTACGGCGGCGGGGTGCGCGGCTGTGTGTTGCTGCTGTCCATGCACGTTGATAAACCTTCTTCTTTTAGCCGTTTATAAGGTGCCGGTTGGCCTATGCAAGAAAGTCAAGAAACGACAGCGTTTGAGAAAAAAGCAGAAAGAAAGGTCCCTGCTGTCTCGCGCAAGCAGTGGTCTGTCCAGGGAGGAGGGATGGGGGAAGGAGGTTAGGGAGCTTATGGAGAAAGGGAAATGCTGTGATCATCATAATCGTGATCCTAACGGTGAAACTGAAGCCGTCGATCTCGAGAAGGAAATGTGGGACCAGTTTAACAGTACTGGGTTCTGGAGGAGCCCGTCTCGAAGAGGTACATGATGGAAGATGCCACGCCAGTGTACGGTATATAAGTAATTAGCTATGGGATTGAAGAATGATGGTGGGAGAGGGTAAAATCTTTGGAGGCACTGAACCTGATAGTGATAGTAAACTGGGTTTTGTTTGTGGTCCAGTGTGGGTTCATGGAGTTTAACTTACGTGGGGCTTGGTGGAAGAACATGAATTCTGATTTCTGACCTCTTTTGAACATTAAGAAGTCAATTGAATGCAGTGCACCATGCAATATGGAGATGGCCCATGCTGTTTTGCTATTGGATAATTTTTTTTCTTTGATCGATTGTCTAGGGTTTCATTCATGGAATAACGGAGCATCTGGGTTGGGGGTTGAATCTTATTTGACAGTTGATTGAAAGAGATTCCTGTATACAATGAAATCCAATCCCGCCATCAATAGACCTCTTGGATCCCTATTTTTATATTTGGTGTTCTTCATTTGTTTTTGCCTTTTTATGTTCATTTTGATTCTGGGGTTTTCTAGTTTTGTGTTGAATGGAGTCAATAATTCCATTTTGGATACGAGAAATTGATGGTTGGATCTAGGTTTCCACTGTTATTTTTTGTCTGGAAAGACGGGCAAGGTTTCAAGTTGTGGCCAGGAATAATCATCGAGGTTTTCAAACACTTGACTTGTGATGGGGATCTCCACGTTTTAATATAGTTTCATGATTTCTGCCAAAATGATGGGAGTGATTGATATGAAGGTGTTTGCAATGAGTTTTAATAATGTTTTTGAAAAAAAAAAATATTTTAAAAGTCAACTCATCCACGTTATCAGACAGCAGCAAAAGCATTTGAGGGAGAAGCTGTGGCTGAGATAACAAAAGGGCCATCCTCTTATGAGGATGTTGAAGAGGCAAGAAAAGAGGCTTCCACAAATAAGTTCATGCTTCTCGGAAAAGAGATCACTTTTTTATCCATTTGTTTGGAAAGCTAGATTCGACCTTGAATTTGATTTCGAAAATATTTGATATTGTGTTTTAAAAATATTTTTATTTTTATTTTATGTTTTAAATTAAAAAATAATAAAAAATTTAGATCATTTTTATATACTAATAACAAAAAAAAAAATCAATTAAAACAGTAACTTATTAGAATTATTATACATAATCTGTGAATTAATAATTTTAATGTTAAGCATGTTTAATTAGTGTTAAGTTAAATAAAGATAAATACAAAGATGATAGATAAAATCATATCGTATCTAAAAAAAATAATGAATATTAAAAAAATATTTTTTAAAATTTCTTCTCCCCTCTCTTCTATATGTGAATATCCATCAGCAAGCACTCCAAAAGTTTTCAAGTCGAATATAATTACCAGATCATGCAAGTTCTTTCCAAAGCCCGTAATTTTGGGCAGCTTAATTTTTAATTTGTAGCCCGTGGGCTTAGAAATGCACATACTGGATCTGCCAAGAAGGCCACATTGCCTAAGTCAAATTGGACCTCGGAAATGGCCTTTGATGGGCTTTATTTTTTTATCTAATCTTTAATGGGCCTGTAGATTTTTTTTATGCCGAAATATATTAAAATAATATTTAAAAAAAAACACTTTGAAAAACTACCGTAACCGCCCTCTCAAACAACCTCTAAAATCATAACATATCTAACCAATCTAGACTTTACAACTTAACCAGTAGCACTTGCAAAATGGATCATGAGCTCCACTAAACTTAAAAAATTTATTTTTAATTAATTTATGCTTTATTAATGATATGATAAAAAAAATCAAAGTTTGCAAATATTAAACACTAATTAAATTTTAAAATGTTTGTTTAAAATTGCAATAACTTTCTAGAAATTAAATATATATATATATATATATATATTAAAATGTTTTAAAACAATATCATAAAATATGGTTTAAAAAACTACAAGCCATGTCATCAGTGGTACCCACAGGCCAGCCCAGAATCATGAAACGCCACTTGATTACTTGAACCCATATCATAAATGTTCGTTGCTTCAATTTCCCGGCAAGACTAGCTGTAAGTACAAAGTATTATAAAACTCTCTCCAAAACCCTAATTCACCTTTTGTTTTTACCATAACAGCCACCACCACCACAATCCACACACCCTCTCCCTCCCTCCCTCTCCAAAATTTATTTATTTTCCTTTGCAAATTCACTCCTTTGTCAAAGTCACTCAAAACCCATCTCTTGAAAGTAAACAAAAGCTTCAGTCTTTTTTATTTTTCACCACCAAAGTTTGCTGCTCTTCTCTTCCAGTCATCTCAGTTTTCTACTTCTTTGTCAAATTCAATCAAAGCTACGTAGTCGATCTTGACCTCCAAAATCATCCCTTTCTTTCTTTTTTTCGTTCTCTTACCATAAAATCCGCTTTCCAATTTCAGAGTCAGCAGCCTGGAAATTTTTTTCAACGTGCTCTATACCAGTTGGATTTTTCTGTTGTTGCTTCAATGGCAGAAGACAGGAATGGGGACCGGAGCGAAGAGAGTGATTACACTTCAGAAGACGAGGGAACGGAGGATTATAGGAGAGGAGGGTATCATGCTGTGAGAATTGGTGATACATTCAAGAATGGGAGGTATGTGGTGCAAAGCAAGCTTGGTTGGGGTCATTTCTCTACTGTTTGGCTCGCTTGGGACATTCAAGGATCGGTATGTTTTACGGCCTTTTCTTATCTTTCTTCTTCTTTAATCAATAATTGATTATTTTTTTTTGTATTTATTCTGGAACCGAAGCGGCAGTTTTTATGTTTGGATTTCCTTTATTTTGCTGTACTAAAGACACCTTTTGTTGCCAAGGAAGATCATGGAAAGAAATGTTAGATTTTGAATCGGATAGAATAGTAGGGTTTGTTTAGTCTAAAACGAGGGAAAAAAGAAAAGAGAAACGACAGTAAGATGATGGTATTGTAGTTATTATAAACTACCGGGGGGTATGAATTGGGAATTTAATGGAGGTTGTAGACGCACAACATTGAATTTAGTTTTTTTTTTAGTTTTTTTTTCTGTTCTTCAAGATTTAGTTTATAAGGTGCTTTATTTGATAATTTCATGATTGAGGAAGTTGTCATCAGTTTTTATTGTTTGACTACGTTAACAACATGAGAAATTCATTGTTTGTAGCGCTACATAGCTTTGAAAGTTCAAAAGAGTGCTCAGCACTACACCGAGGCAGCGATGGATGAGATAAAGATTCTCAAACAGATTGCTGAGGGAGATCCTGATGATAAAAAGTGTGTCGTCAAGCTTTTGGATCATTTTAAGCATTCAGGGCCTAATGGACAACACATTTGTATGGTTTTTGAGTACCTGGGAGATAACCTTTTGACCCTTATTAAGTATAGTGGTTACCGCGGGGTTCCTCTGCACATGGTCAAAGAGATATGCTTTCATATGCTAGTGGGTTTGGATTACTTGCATCGCCAGCTTTCAATTATACACACTGATTTAAAGCCTGAGAATGTCCTGCTTTTCTCAGTGATTGATCCATCAAAAGATCCAAGAAAATCAGGTTCTCCTCTTATCCTTCCAACCAACAAGAACAAAATTGTGTCTGAACCTAGTTCTTCGAAAGAAGTTAAGAGTTCAAATGGGGATTTGACAAGGAATCAAAAAAAGAAAATTCGAAAGAAGGCAAAGAAGGCAGCTCAGAGTTGTACACAGAAAGAAGCCTCTTTGGAAAATGATGCTGATCCCAAGACAACTAGTCCTGAAGATTCTAATGCTGATGTGAAATCAAATGAAGATTCTGTCGAGGAGCAATCAAATGGTTCTGTGATCAAGGATGATTCAGGAAACAGTGATGGACAGAAGGATGCTTGTCAAGCAAAACGCAGTAGAAGGGGGAGCCGCTCCACAAGGCAAAATCTTTTGGCAGCTGTTGATCTAAAGTGCAAATTGGTTGATTTTGGAAATGCTTGTTGGACGTACAAACAGTTTACAAGTGATATTCAGACAAGACAGTATAGGTGTCCAGAGGTTCTTCTTGGATCTAAATACTCTACCCCAGCAGATCTATGGTCCTTTGCTTGCATTTGTTTTGAGCTTGTCACTGGTGATGTCCTTTTTGATCCTCACAGTGGTGACAACTATGATAGAGATGAGGTATGTGCAGATGCTGCAATGTTTTCCTGCCTTACCATTTTCATTGCTGCCATGCATCCGTTTAATTAATCAATAGCGCCTTTATTTGCTTTGTGGATCAAGCTTGCTTTCCCTTGTTTATTTTATTTCTGCTTTGTTCTAACTTGTCTGGATAATACTTACAGGATCACTTGGCATTGATGATGGAGCTTCTAGGCATGATGCCGCGCAAGGTAGGAGTGACGTGTTTTACTGAAGTCAATTGCATGCTTATTTGCAAGATCATCTCTTTTTTGGATAAATTGAATGAGACCAAAATTAGCAGTGCAGTATTAGGCTTTTATGTACTTGCTGTGAACATTTACACTGTGCATTCTTTCTTCAGATTGCGTTAAGTGGTCGCTATTCTCGGGATTTCTTCAATAGATATGGAGATTTGAGGCATATTCGGAGGTTGCGTTTTTGGACTCTTACTAAGGTGCTTGTGGAGAAGTATGATTTCACTGAGCAAGATGCTAATGACATGACTGACTTCCTTGTTCCAATACTTGATTTTGTGCCTGAAAAGAGACCGACAGCAGCTCAATGCCTTAGTCATCCATGGTTCACTGCTGGTCCTCGTCTGCTTGAACCTTCCATGCCAAGTGTTAAGCACGAGGCCAAAGATGGGAGTACATCTGAAATCAAGGAGAAGGCTGAGAGGGAGGCTGTGGAAGCTGGAGTAGGAAATATAGTTATTGATGGTGCTTAAAAAAAAATCCAAAGAACTGCAACCTATGGAAAACCCTTCTAAGGTGACATGATACAATCCCCAGGTGGTGTTTAATACCAAACTTTTCACATGTACCTTTGTCGTAACCGGCTTGCAATCTTCCGAGGAACACCAGCTTCCCAATTTCATTTGAGATCCATCCATGTGCTGTGGAATGTGATTTAGGAATCATCAAGTCGTAGTGGTGTGGTTGATTTGCCAGTTGAATGTCCCAGTTTTGGAAAAGAGGCTCTCACAGGTGCTCAAACTAAAAAACACACCTCCCTCTATTTGACCCCGCTTTGATTTTTCTTTTTGTACAAGTATTGTTCCGAGGGTTCATAATGTATCAGGCTTCTAGATTAGCCGTGTTATTTGGAGACATGACATGTTGAGGTTTTAAATGTACATTTCATTGGATTGCATTTGTTCTATTGATATATCCTCCTTGATAAATCATATATTTTATTTTCTAATAGAATGTCAGTGTTCTTGTTGACATAGTGGTTAAGGTTTGGTGTGTTTTTTTCCTTCCCCTTGAGATTAAGGTACTGCCTTCAAATATGGCAGCACGACAAAGCTGCCAAGTGGATGGAGGAATTCTAGATTTTTTTTACCTCAGGTTAAATTACGGTCCATTCTAGATTTTTTCGGCTAAATTCTAGCTGAAACGCGCCGGAATCATTTCGTCTATGCCGTTTCGGCCAAATAGTTTTTTTTTTAAATAATGAATAATTTTACAATATCAATCATATCTTTTAATCCGACTATTAGATTGAGATTAAATTTTGTGATGAGTCTCTTAATATATTTATATATATTATATTAGAATTTCAGAGTAATCAGAGAATGTAATAACCTTGCGAGATTGATGATGATATTCTCATAATATTATACATGTTCATAATTTTGTTTAGAAAAATCATTTTATTATGTTTTTTTTAAATTTAATTGCAAAATTCTAAATAATTTTATTTTTGGATTTGAAATAATTTTGTTTTTGAATTAATATATTTAATTATATATAGATAAACAGTATAATCTCGAAACAGTGCACTGAAATACTTTAAAACCAAAACATTTTATTCCAATTGAAAAAACAAAGCATCAACCTAAACGATATTGACAATACCAGCACCCTGCAATCAACCAAGCCTGTTTTTTGCTTCATCTTGCCATCATTGCAAAATATACATTTTGTTCCCCTTAATCCCTTGTCCATCATACAGAGCTGGGTCAAGACATGCTCTTTCCAATTGATGCCATAATCCACCGTGATCGCAAAATTAATGAACTTCTTCTGATACTAGCAGGACTCTAATGTAGTAGCCAGCCAATTAATGGACTTTCATTTTTCATTTGGGGCAATGAAATTTTTGAGTCCACCTGTTTAATAAAAAAATAACATTTACTTAATTAGTTTAAAATATATTTAAATTAATTTAAACAACATTTTTTCGATTCTCACATCAAACATTCTCTTATCTTGGTGTCAATTCTTGTAGTTTTTTTTATGGGCTTTAAATGTTATATTTTAATTACACATTTTTAATTATAAATTTAATTACTCTTCATGATATAGTTATCACTGGAGAGATTTTTTCATATTTTGCCGCGTCTTGAGGATGTGTTAGGAGATCATCGCTGAAGCTATTCTTCTTCCTGGTCAGTAGGGCTACGGTGTTCGTGGCTATATGGGATGCAAAAACCTAACAGGGCCATGGTCACTAGAATTTATTTTTCTCGAAGGCTATAAAAAAACAAACAAATAAAAATAACAGAAATGAATCTCTGAAAACTTATTCTCCATCCACCAATCTGCTTCCCTCACATCACACTCCAAGTTCTTCAATTCTTCTCCTTAATCTGATGCAGATTATGAGAATAGTCAACGGGAGAGCATTGCGCAGATGATTGAAGTATCAAGAGATTGTTAAATGGCTGCTGTTAACATATCGTGCATCCCTTTGTCATGAATTCAGGCTACAATCTGGGAAATCAGGTTTGCGAATTTTACCCTCCATGCACGCTGGTTTCCCCAATTTTCATGGTGGTTTATCGCAGCACGAGGAGATTGTCAGCACAGGCACAAAAACCATAACTCAGATTTGCAGGATATTTCAAGAATATGAATACATCTGCAAAAAAATCCGCAGTTCTAGAACTGCAGCTCCTTTGTCTGAACAAACAGTCTAAGAAATCACAAAAATTCTTCAATCAGGGGCTGGTAGAAGAGCTTATATGCCTCCATAACTTCAAGATACCACATTGCTTCTCGATCCGGATATGCCGAAAGATCAACCATCTTATGAACCTAAAATTCGAAAAATAAACTGTTATCCACATGATCAATGTATTCTTTGCAAGAATTTGATAGCAAATAGGCGGATCAATTCGTGAATTTACCTTAACCATAGGGGTCTCGCCAGGACGGACAAAGTACCCTCCAATTACCATCACATAAATCCCTGTACAATCCAAAATTCAAAAATACACCCAGGAAAAACACAGCGGTCAATGCTAAAATGAGCCAATGTATGCTACGATGCGCCAAAGAAAACATAAATAGAAAGGGAAAAGAGTGATACCCAAGTCCCAGTGACGGAGACGGAAGTCGGCGGAAAGGCAAAGCTCGATGACGCCAGTGCCGTCATCCAGAAGGAGACGGCCTTCACCGTCGTTGGAGACCAAAATCCCCTGGAGAGCAACAACAGAAAGGAATTAGACAAGGGAAGTGGAAGAGGGGCAAATGGGGAACCGATAAAAAGAGGAGGAACCTGTAACCAGGCACGTTGAAAGAGAATGCCGCCGAGAGTCAAGGCGTTTTGAGAAGGAGTCTCGCTGGCGTCTTTCAATTGGACGCAGAGTAGCTTAAGCGCTGCTAGACTGTAATCCATCTCCTGATCTCCACCGTTTCCCTCTCTTCTCTACTCTACTGTGATGGCGAGTAATTCAAAGTGGAAGAGGTGCGTTAGTACCTGTAATTGTTCCTAATTGCTATTTTGGTCCCTTTACCTGTAATTTCTCTTCAAACTGGACCAGTCACATTTTCAAGCTTACCGTTTTCTCTCGAACTGTACCCTAAAAAAAAAACACTCTTAAATCTATATGGCAGCTCAGCGATTGAAAACGGTGAGATAAGAGCTTGCGGGACCATAAATTAGCTCTATGAGGTAAAATTGTCATTTCAGTTCCGTTCCGGCCGGAACATTCTGTTCCGTTAAAAAATTCGAGATGAAACAGCGTCGTTTTTTTCTTGGTTTTAATTCCAGCCCGTTCCGGAAATTTCGGCCAAATTCCTGCCGGAACGTCTCGGTACCGTTCCGGCCTTAAAATCCTCTTTATTTTGTGAAAAAAATTTCTAATTTTGAGATTATGTTTGTTTGACTTTGTGTTTATATTGTATAATTTAAAGTTAATTTATCTTGAATTTTAATTATGCTTATTAAATTAATATTTTAATTATATATATATATAAAATTAATTATATATGAACAGTACAACCCCGAAACGGCACGCTGAAACACTCCGAAACCGGAACGTTCCATTCCAATAGAAAAACCGGAACGGTATTGACAACTATGCTATGAGTATGAGGTGATTCCATGAGGACTAAATCGACCCTATCGTCCAAAATAATATTGCAATGAAGCCCAGATCAAGTCAGGAGATACACTTCTAGTATAAATTAAAAAAAAAAAAGATTTAACTCACACACCTACTTCTACTTCTATAAAATATGCTTTCAAAAAATAGAATTTACTCCCATCAAGAAAATTTATCTATGTGCTTATAAGGTTTCGTGATAAAGGTTGAGCGGGTTCTTTTAGTTCGGTGGAGATGTAAGGAAGGGTGAGACACAAACTAGCCATGTTTATGATTTAAGAATAAAAAAAGGTTGTTTTAATAATAATAAAATCTAAAATCTAGTTTGAAACAAAATCTAAAGTTGGTTGATGAATAATAAGATTGATATGATGTGGATTTTATAATAATTATCGGTTATTAAATTTATTTCACTTAGGAACTTATAATGTTTATTGTATGGATATATTCCATATTCCATCTGCAACTGTACATCCTTAAATCTAACAGATTTCGATAATATCACATATTTAAAAAGAAAAGAAAAACACTGTAATCGTATAAATAATTACTATATAAGTAAAGAAACTCTTTACGTTATTGGTAAGTTCTAGCTGTGTCAGCATGTGCATCATAATCATAGCCGAAGATTTATCCTGTCAGACATTCTGAAGATGTCAGAATGAACTCTATCACCTCCAATTTCGGCTCCAGTCGCCCCGGCAGCAACTCTGAGGACATCTTCAATTAGAGCAAAATTTCCCATAATGTCCACGTGTGCTCCACTCTCCAGACCTCTTCCCTCTAGGAGGCTGGCTGGTGGCTTGTGCCGATATTCCCTTATGTATGTGGCGATGCCGGATGGATTGAACCGGGTTCTTCCTCTCCACCCTTTAGCACACATGAAACCAGCACTTATCACCGGCACAGTCTCATCGCCATCTGTTAAGTGTACTCCACCGCTCAGGCAACTGTCCTCATCTCCGTCAACTGAGCTATCGATCCGGAATGGAATGCTCCTGCACCTATCATTTGGTGATAGCTTGTAGACGTAAGATCTTTCGGTGGGGATTCCAACGCCATATGAGCAGTATATCTCAATATCTGGTGCATCAGGCAGCCTGAAGCAGAATTCCAGCGTTTACACCATTAAGATTTATGCTTCAATTAGAGAAAAATCTCAGATAAAGGAATTATAGTAAGACAATCATAGAGGAATTACAGAAAAAAAGTAAATAAAGAATCCATCCACTTCATCAAAATAATGTCTTCTATTTAAGAACGTATACGGATGATGATTTCGAAACGTGAAAAAAGCTCTGCATGGATGGTCAAGTGAAGAGGGACAGAACAGAAGGATAGTTATACTCACTTGGTCTCTAGCGGGTTAGACCAGTACTTGTAACGAGTATATTTAGGATCGTCAAGATTGTCGGCTATCCCATAAGATAAATGACTATCAACACGTTGCATCATTTTCGGAGCCACAAAGCGGAGTAAATCAAGAGCAGTTCTAGCTGTGTAAGGTTTGTTTTCTGCAATCTTTCGGATAGTTTCCCTGCACATCTCATCATATTCAGTCCAGACCTCTCCTCCACATGATGAGCTAGTGTTCTTGTTGGTTCTTGTGCCCAAAAATTCCTGTTGAAGTATCTTTATCAACACCCATTTATGCAAATGAAAAGAACATTTCTCCAAAATCAAATTTACAGGGTCACTTGATTTCCACTTTTATTAAACAGGGTTTAATAAGATTGATCATGAATGGAAACGGATTTCAATCAGCAAATTGATACAGGAGCATTTCCCCTTACTGATGAATACAATCTTTGAAGTCCGAAAGGTTCGGCTGTAAGTAAAGGCTCTCTCTGTTCTATCGTATGAAGCTCTTGTTTTGTGTTAAGAGCATATGCCACTAAGTGGTCATCAATTCTCTCTCAGGAAAATGAAGAATATGTTTCCGCATAGGTGGGAGCCTTACTGCAAGGCTAAAGGCCTCTTGTGGAAATGAGCGATATTGTATTAAGGATGGTTAAGAAATGTAACATAGATCAGACGAAGCATTTCACGGATATTTACCTCATAACCTAGCAAACTCTCACAGTTTTAAGTAACAAGATCAGTAAAAGAATACCTTTGTATCAACTGAGGGAAGCTGCGAGGATGGTAGCTGCAATGTTTCCTTCCCGAAAGAAATGATCCTTCCATACTTATTTGATTCTTTCACATGAAAATCCATCTTCACATCACTGCCATTTGTATCCTTGTCACCTGCAGAAGCTTGCAAGTATCTTTTCTTTGATAAATCACAAGCATACCCCTCTTCAGGAGACCAATCCAAATTGCCCCAGACAGTCTCTCCTCCTTTAGGTAACAATGATGCTATTGAATCCCATGTTCGAGTCACCCGCATGACATGCTCCAAGGCTTGAAGTCTGAGAATCTCTGAATCCAAAACACCAGGATCCATAGCTCTGCAATGTCCACACCAGATAAATACATTTTCTTATTTCATAATTCTACAATATTGTGAACTTCATGCGAAAAATACTCCGAGATGGACCATTAGGTGCGTTGTCTTTTGAAAAAATTGTACTAGCTTGCTCTATCCAGGCATATAGTCATTAGATATAAGCCGGCTAATGAGAGGTTGGTTGCAAATACTAACCTTATAGATGCCATGTCTTTGGCTTCGGCAGAGAACAGATTACTGACTGCCTTTGGAACACCAAGGAATACTGGACCAATATTCATGATTGACTTTATATGCTTTGCACACCAACCTGGACCGCCGCCGCCGCCCATAGGAGGAGGTGTTTCAACCCATTTAAGGAAGTGAAGAAAATAGATAACCCCCATGGAATGGGGCACCACTACCACTTTCTTGTAGCCATTTGTTACATACATAAGCTCTATTTGACTCTTCAATCTACTTAGTGTCTGGTCCCGAATCTGCTCATCCTCAATTAGAAATGTATTAGTGGAGACTCAATTCAAGTTAATCTTAAACAAAATTTCTGGATCAAGATCTTAGGAACATGAGCAAGGAGGGAAACTGAAACATCATAGGGATTTTAGTACCACCAGAATGGTTCTGCGTTGTTTTCATAACATAAAAAACTTGTCATGGGACACATAAGCATGCTTGCAACGAAGATATTTTTTCTTCTTTTCAAGGAATCTAGCATCAACATTGTGACAATTTGCAATTAAAAAGAACTCGGTGTTGTTATGAGAAAAAGATTTGAAGCATCTTTAAAGCATTTTTCCACATTGGTCAAGCAAGTTTGGTGATAATTTGAAAGCATAAACTTTATTCAATAAGTTTAAGGATCTTAATCCATGGTTAATACTTGATACTGCTGCAGCTACTGAATTACTAGAGATACCAAGGCATGTGTATTAGACTAATGAAATGCTGCATTTAGTGAGTAACTAGAGGCAGAGGAAGAACTTCTATACCTCGGTATTTTGAAAAGAAAGTCTCCAATCATACGCTGCCATGTGCATATTCTTCCCTTCGTAACCAATTTTTGCTAAATTCTCAATGAGTACAGCCCAAACAAAGTACCCTGGAGCAAAATAGTCAGCTGCAACCAGCCCTGGCACTGCCCGTAGTCGAATGCCTGGAGGGTCAAGACCAGTCTCATTGTGCAAAGCCAGATGCTCCAGCAAACACAATGGCCTAAACACAGTTCACATGTAAATTCAGTAAAGCTTGCAAAAACAATCTCATAAAGCAAGGATAGGCTCCAACTAAACATAGTGGTCCAAAACTCTCATCAATGACTATTCAACTTTGTCATTAAATTTAGCAAAAAAAATGATGTAATTCGACCATGTCAAGATAACCTCACTGTCATGAAACAGGTTATTCAACCAGCACAGCGGTCTAAAACATTCGATACCATTCCCACATAAGTCCACAGTTACAGTCCAATTGAAACACAAAATGACTCCAAAAAAGTACATACACAATGCTGAGGGGGTTTGACAAAATGAACCAAATTTGGTTCTGCGTTAGATGCTTAAACTAACACAATCAACACAAATTACACTATAAACTCACAAATGTAATCAGAATCAAGGCATGGAATGTGATTCTCAATTACAACACGAACCTTTTTAAAACCTCAGTGAAGCTACCACCCCAAAGTCGCTTTCGGAAAAGACCTTCTGCACAAGGCTTGCCCTCCCACAGCTCTAGCCCTCCAGTGACAATGCCAGGCACCAAAACAACTGGATGAAGAGCTATCAAGCCTTCACGTTTAAGTCTTGTTCCAGGTGATTCAGGGACCTGAAAGCCTGGAAATGCAGCTGGCAAGCAGTTAAACAAGACCAAAAGAAGCCACCAAGTAGTGCACATGTATCCAATTACGCAACAACAAGAGTTTACACAGCTCCTTTCCTTTGGCTGCCTTTTATTTCTCTTCTCATTGTTTTCTAAGGAAGTTTTGGCCTCAGTGGCAACAGTTTCTTCTTTCTTGTCAAAATTTTGGGGTTGAAAAAACTGAAATTTCACAGGCTCTACATAACATAGCTTTCTGAACCGAAGAATTGAAGCCATTGAAGACTGAAACCACTTCAAACTAATTATTCACCACCAGAAGAAAGAACCAAAACAGCCCACTTCTAGAAATGAACGGCCGGGCCAGCTTTCTAGTCAATGGCAGTCCAAAATGATCAAGACAGACAGATTGGTTAGTTACTCGGGATTCGCCTTGAACAGCAGAAACAATGAACAACCCTTCAAGGAAAACTGTGAGATCGATTGGTTAGATGAATAGATAGGAATGCAAATGCAGTGGATTATAGAGCAAAGAAGGTTATGGGGTTTAGATGCCCGTTAAGAAAAGGCAATAGCACGCGGTGGATATGATCGTGTCTGTGGAAGCACTGGCGATGAACACTGGACTACCTAGCAATCCGATGAAATCAAAGACAACAGAGAGAGATTCGAGCATCTCTCTCAACATTCTCCAGGCACGGTGGGTGAAAAAGAAGGGAGTTTCTGGAGCTAGCCAGTTGTGATACGAAGGGAGTGTAGAACTAAAGTGTATGTGTGTGAACAGGCTTGTTTACGTGCCAAACCAACAGGGCATTTGTCTCGTGTGGCCTTCACGCGCAACAGAGCTGTCTCTTAAATCGTAAGCATTTTGGGGTTCTTTTTGGCTTATCACCTGGCTGTCTCTCCTTACTGTCATTCACGCCATTACTGGCTTAAACACAGATGCCCAGATTGTCAGTATGACTCCACTGGGATGGTGGTGCTTGTGGATCCTGATTATTACACCAGAACTTTCAAGAAGAAAGGCATGTCATGTAAGCTGAGAGCACTCTTGTAGTGTTACAGCTGTTTAGACTTTAGAGGGTCGTCAAGTAAGCGTCTTTTAAAGTGCTTTTACTCTTTTTTTTAGTATAGTAATATATTAAATATTATTTTTTTTATTTTTTATATAATTATTAAAATATCTAAAATTATTTAAAAAGTATAAATATTTTAAAAACACTTTTGAAATATAGCATTTAAGTCCTGCTTCAAATAACACTGTTTTAAAAATATTTTTTAAAACAATTAAAAAAAATTATTTTAAAATAATTTTTTTGATATTTTCAGATTATTTTCTTATGTTAATATTAGAAATAATATTTCAAAAATATTATTTAAATAAATAAATATTTTTAAAAATAAACTCAACTATACTCTCAAACCGTCAGTTAATATAAAAAGGATAAATTACTTATATTGTTTTTGAATTAAGAGACCTTCTGCCTGTCTAAAAACAATATTACAATTAATATAAATTAATTTTTTTTATCACAAGAAAATTAATCAGCTGTGTGTAGGCCATCAAATAACTATAAATGTAAGCTCTCAAGCGATGGATCATATGGTTTGAAGAGGACTCATTCTAGAGTCTTGATTCCTTGAAACTATAATATAAATGCGATTGGAGTTTTGTTTAATACATATACATATGAAAAAAAAGATATATATTTCCTATCAAATATGTGATCAATCTCTACATCTTATGCACCAAAAATACAAGGCAAACTATGTCTTTAGAGTTACCATGGATATACATATGTACGGCATGTCTCGAGTTCAAGTCAAGACGTGTATCTCTTGTAAAAGTTTGAAACAGTCAGGGTTTTACTCGTTCACCTGAGTCCATAAAATATTTTTTTCAGGGAATAAGATTTCCTCGAATCTAAAAATAAAAAAATAGATATCCATGCGAGCGAATATAATTGTATAAACAAATAAAAAGGAAGAGTTGGACTAGAGGTGTGAAAACATTACCTTGAATGTGTTTATTTGTCACACTATTAGACAACATTTTTATAATACAATTAAGTTCTTTAAAACTCTGAAAAAATAAAATAAAAAAGACAGAAAGAAAGAAAAATAAGCTGAAATATCGTATTTTTAATGTTTATTTTTCTTGTTGTAATAATAAGTTTATATAGATTTTAAATGTTATAATAAAATATTATATATTTTAATAAAATTATATTTTTGTTCATATAAAAGTTATATTTTGATTTAAATGGAATGGTTGTTCTTCAGTTTTATCCGGCAACCATAATTGTTAAACATTAATTATGAAATTAATTTAAATTTTTTTATTTCACTAACATATTTAGTTTTAAGTAGCCTAATATCATCTTTTAATATTATAAATATTCATATATAATAATATTAAAAGCTTTAACGTAAAAACTTATCCACCATATCTTTAATTTATTATATTACAGAAAGTCAAACTTATAAATATATATTTTTATAATAAAAAGGTCATTTACAGACCACGTCAATATGGGCACAATGTCTAAGGAGACGAGGACGGTAGGAAATTCTTGTGTTGTAGACGTATTAATAATCATGTTTCAAAAATATTTTTTTAATAAATAAATAAATAAAAATTATTTTTTTTATTTTAAATTAAAAAAATCAATGTTTGTAAATTATTTTGATGTTCTAAATGTTAGAGAATAATATAAATTATATTATGGGACCTCACCTGATAGCTTAAGATTTTAGGTGAGAATTGAAATAGTTCCTTGATATGGTATCAGAGCCTGGTTGACCCAGCGGTCACGAGTTCGAATCTCACCATCTCCATTCTATTTGATAAAAATCAACCACAAAGTAATGTGAACATATGCAAGTTTCAAGTCCAAAGGGCTTTCACTTGAGGAGGTGTGTTAGAAAATAATATAAATCATATTCTAGAGCCTCACCTAACAGCTTAAACTTTTAGGTGAGATGGTTACTTAACACTAATATCTAAAATATTTAAAATATATATATATATATATATATAATTCTAATATATTTTTAAAACACTTTAAAAAAATTCTCAAACATACTCCTATCCATGGTTGTAAATTTCGTTTCGTTTCAACTAAAATGGCCAAAACATTTTGTATCAGTTAAAAAAATGAGACAAAATGGTGTCGTTTTTATCTCGGCTTAAATTCAGGTTTATTTTGGATTTTTCAGCCAAATACCAGTCATAATGTTCTGGAAACGTTCTGGCCATTCCGTTTTGGCCAAATAATATTTTTTAAAACAATGAATAATTTTACAATATCAATTATATCTTTTAATCCGAATATTAGATTGAGATGAAATTTTACGAGTAGCTGCTTGACCTATTTATATATATTATGTTAAAATTTCAAATCAATTAGATAATGTAATAGTCTTGCGAGATTGATGATGATATTCTTGTAATATTATATATACTTATAATTTTGTTCAAAAAAATTATTTTATTGTATTTTTTTAGATTAAATTACACAATTCTAAATAATTTTATTTGTATATTTGAACTATTTTTTTTAAATAATATATTTAATTATATATATATATAAATAAACAATATATCCTCGAAATAATATATCAAAACACTCTGCAGTTAAAATATTTTATTCTAATTAAAAAACAAAATGGAACCGACAATCTTGCTTCTAAACATTCACGAATCTTTGCTGCAGCATCTGCGTCGAACAGTACATGTGAATTGTGATTGAAGGGATGGATTTCATTTATGGAGAACTGTCCGTTCATTTTTTTCTTCATGTAAAAACAAAATTGACTGCCTT
The DNA here is from genome assembly GCA_025169955.1 of Salix arbutifolia. NCBI lineage: Eukaryota > Viridiplantae > Streptophyta > Magnoliopsida > Malpighiales > Salicaceae > Salix > Salix arbutifolia. The sequence goes on along the minus strand of CM045905.1, from coordinate 16,369,681 downwards.
TTCTTCATCTTTATTGTTCCACTGAGTCCCTGCTTACTCCATATCCACTCGCACTCTGCACTGCGGCCGTACGTGCAGAGGCTGAGTCATGACCCCTGTGCTGGGATAAGAAAATCAACAATTTCATCCATATTTTCTCGTTCGTTGCTGCAGAAGTTGTCATATTTTCTCCTCTTTTTTTCCAATTTGTCCAAGAAATTGCCACATGACTTGCATCCATTGCATCCATTGATGTGGTCCGTGAATAACATGTCGATTAAGGTTGCTTGTCTACCGACATTTATAGCTTGTCCGAGCAACAGGATTCCTGGTCTCTGTCATTGATTTTAGCAGAAATAAATCTCAATCACGCACGATAGTTTCTGCGCAATAAAACTCTGTTTCTAGCTATATTCTGATTTCTTATCATTACTATGTGCTCACTAATTCAACTTCGCAATTAAAGATTGATTCTTTGGCCGATAACAACACCGGGAATCGACAAGTTTGCACATACAAGCAAGCTTACTTCTAAGTTCGCAAGGAGTATGGCGTGATGGTTAAAAGCTTGAGATTTGTATACTAGATCTCGAATTCGAGTTAGAACGTACAATTTTTATAAAATTTGGGATATCCGAGATTTTCTTTACTCCCTTGCCCCACAAAATACAGGGATGGTTTCTCGAAATCAAAAAAAAGCTTATTGTTAACCTAGACTCTGTTCATATTTTGACAGCAGTCGAGCTTTCTAAGCTCGGGAGGTAGTGCCACAGTAAGATATACTGGATGAAGTACAAAGGTGATCTATTTCGTCTTGCTGGTGTTATGAGCCAAAATCCATAGATCTTTGTGTATTTTCGATGTGATATTAAGGTTTTTATGCTTTTTTTCATGGGATTTTAAGGGCTGCTGAATCATTTTCTTGTCCCTAGCTGCATAATTTTGGGTCGAGGAATCTTTTCTCCAAAGAATTGGTAGTATGATTAATTAAAAACAAGTGGGGTTTGACAGATCCATCTGATAAAATCTAGATGGTTTCCAGATGAGCAGACATATGGCCACCAGGGAAAAGTTATACGCAGAAGAATAGCAAACACTTGTTGATCCAGTGATTAATCACCTTAATATGCTTAGTGCCTGTTTGGCATTGCGATCCTACTGGTTTTTGGCTGAAATTTGAATATTTTTTTTTGCATTTTAACAACTGGTGGTTTGGTGTTTTTAGATCATTTTGATGTGCTGATTTCAAAAATAATTTTTAAAAAATAAAAAAAATATCATTTTAATATATTTCGGCATGATAAGCACTTTGAAAAGCTACCGCAATCACACTCCCAAACAGGTGCTTAGCTATATCAATTAATTAATATTTATGCCAGGCCACTCCAGTTTGCGTGACCATTTGAATCCTTGGCGTTATCTTAGTGTTCTAGCTGGCTCTGGTTTCTATCTTTGTTGAGTTATTTCTCCACTTTTCTTGAGACTCATTCTCATCCTGTTAATTATCATATGAACCTGGTAGCCCTGAAAGAGATACGCTTGATGGTAAAAATACAGAAAATCTGTGTCCTCGAAGTTCAACTTAGATTTTTCTTTTTTATTTTTTTAAAACCTAAAAGTATTTAAAACAACATATCTAAGTATGAAAAGATTTTTTTATTTCATATTGATTTTTGGATGGTATTTTTAGGGTCATAAATGATTTATCAAAGTATATAAAATGTTTTCTATATATTTTTGGTCAAAACAAATGATTGAAAATGAGTTTTGGAGTTTGAGAAGCTTTAGTCCTAACTAGACAATGTATATATTTTTTTATTATAATATAAATTTAGCTAAAATAATAAATTTGTAAAGAATTTCTGTTCAGTACAAGTTTTCTATAAAATATATAAATTGTAAATAGATATAAATTTATTTGTTTACTAGTTTAAATTCGGATATTTGAATCATTGAATTCACTATATTAAAATTAATTTATTTTATAATTCAATTTAAATCAAACAAAAACACAATATAAATTGTGAAAATACTTGCAATAATTAAATAACAAAAATAAATAGTTAATTTTTTATCAAAAATATAAAACACATAAATTGAAAATTCATCTATAATAGTTAAAATTATTATCAAAACAATTGAAACCATTAAATTGCCCAAAAAATTATTAAAAAAAAAAAGCAAAACATTTTTACAAAAAAACAATAAAAAAATAATCACTGAAATTATCATTGCGTAAATAATAAAATCATAAAAATCATTTAATCCAAAAAACAAATAAAAATATCAGAAAATACAAAAAAAAAAAAACAAAGGAAAAAAGGATAAATATTAATTTTAAAATGATCTCCAACATAAATTAAAATTTTAGGATTGAACTGATTAAAAATAAAACCCAATAAAAAAAGACAAAAAATAAAAACTAAAACTAAAAGCAATATTTTATAATATTTTGTTTTGTCTTGTTTTATTCAATCAACTTATTGTGGGTTTGTTTTTACTATCATTTAATTAAATAAAAAATAATTTTAATAAATAAGGTCATTAAAAACAATCAGGTAAAATATTGCTTTTAATTTTATATTTTTATCTTTACTTATTGTTAATAATTTTAAACTTATCAAAACACATAATTCTCTATTTAATTTATTATGTGTATACTTGAATTTTTTAATTTACAATTAAAAAATATAAAAAAAACGTCATAAAAGCTTGCAAAACAATTTCTTCCGGTAAAAAAATATATGTCCTTCAACAGAAACGCGTGTAAAGTAACTGGTAGAAGCTGTACTAGAATCCGTTTCCCATCAGAATAATAAGAGCATGGTACTTGGGCCTCGGTAAGAGATATTTGCGAACAAATTAACCAAAGATGTGGATCTCGGTGTCTCAAGAGACAGCCAGCCCGTCTCAAATTCAGGAAATATATTCATTTTTATTTTAAATTAAATATTTTTTATGATTTTAAATTATTTAAATGATATCAAAAGTAGTTTAAGAAAATAACTCTTATAATAATATCAAACTAGTTATAAAAAATTGTAAGAGTTTATTTGAAAATATGATTGAAATTATTTTTCAAAATATTTTCTGTTTAAAAATATATCAAAATAATTTTTATTTTATTTTTTATAAAAATATTCTAACATCAGCCTATCAAAATTATCTAAATACACCAGCAAAATTTCATTTAAAACAAAAAATAAAAATTATTTTTATTATTTTTTTTAAAAAACTAGCATTAAAACTCTCATTACAAGAATCCTTCAAATGCTAGATACTATTCATACATCATTTCCTTGCTCTCATGAAGCAGCTGTGTATCACTTTTCTAATGAAACAAATTCAAGTTCCAATAATTTTGATTCCTCAAAATTGTTCAAGATCATTGGGTATGAAAGTGTTTGATAGTGTGGTGTGACTTCTGGTATAGAAAAAATAGGTATTTTAAATATTTGGTTAATATAGATATTTAAAAAAAAAACATGTGGATCACACCTTAAAAATTTATTAAACCTGCAGTTCACGGAAAGCAATAAATTACTATTTTCCATGCATTTGGTGAGGTGGGGGTGGTGTTGGGTGTTGGGGGCATGGGTGCTAGGAGAATGAATATATATTAATATTTTTAATATTAAAATAATCTAAAAATGAGTTAAAATATAAATAATATTTACATAATATATGTATATTAATATACAAAAAATATATTTTTAATATTAAAATAATTTAAAAATTAATTACAATATAAATAATGCTTACATAATATATGTATATTAATATAAAAAATATATTTTTAATATTAAAATAATCTAAAAATTAATTACAATATAAATAATGCTTACATAATATATGTATATTAATATATAAAATATATTTTTAATATTAAAATAATCTAAAAATTAATTACAATATAAATAATGCTTACATAATATATGTATATTAATATAAAAAATATATTTTTAATATTAAAATAATCTAAAAATTAATTAAAATATAAATAATTTTTACATAATATATGTTTATTAATATAAAAAATATATTTTAAAAGTAATTTCACAAGTTGCAAACAATATGAAAAGATTGGTAACCAAACAGTTTCATGAACGTCAAACTCAACCATAATTTTAACCAAATATTTTAAAAATTATTTTTAATCACAGCTAAAGTGTTTTTCATGAAACTGTTTTTTTTTTAAATCTCAACCACAAAAACAATATCAAATACACTTTATGTTTAGGAATACAGTTTCACCTAAAAATTAATATATATTTGAAATTACAGTGAATTTTTTTAAAAAATATTTTTTTTAAATATTTTTTTAATATTAATAAATCAAAATTGATTTTTTTAAAATTATTTGTTTAAAAAAAATCAATTTTATGCTTTCTCAAGCCAGAAATAGAAGAGAAACTTTTAAACACACTTTTTTTTTTTATCTTATGTAGTTGGCAAGTGTTTGTGTAAAAAATAGAATTTATTGATTATTATTATTATTATTATTATTATTTAATATGTTAGAGTTAAAAATAAATTTTAAGAAAAATATATTTTTAAAATAAATAAATTATTTCAGTATATTTTTGAGTAAAAAAATATTTTAAAAATAATCTAAAATCATGGTTGAAACCGCGATCCCCAAAAACATATTTTATTTCAAAAAAAAATCAATATATTTTTTTTAAAATAAAAATAGAAAAGATATTTCATATATTATGCTTAACACTGCATTTCATAAATATTTTTGAAAAAATATAAATTTTTTATTTTAAATTAATTTTTTATATTATTTTTTATGTGTTGATGTTAAAAATAATTTTTAAAAAATAAAATAAAAAATATTTTAATATATTTTTAAACAATTTTTTTTATAAAAAAACAGTATTACACTCGCTAACACAGGCATATATTAATCCATCCGCAGCCATGCATGTGGTTGACGTAGTTCCTAGCAGAGGTTTGCAAAACAAATTGTTTAAAATTATTTATTTAATATTTTTTATTTTTTGAATAGAATAATATTATAAACAATTATCATGACACTCCTAAACACCCTCTACAATCTACCAATTGTTTAAAAGTATCTATTTTTTTAATGAAACAAATTAAAGTTTCATTAATTTAATTTATTTTAGTTTAACTTATAATATAGTCAAAACTATATTTACACTTGAACATATTACACTGGTAAACTTTAAGAAACAAGTAATTAGACAAAATAATCTGAAAAACAAAAATAAAAAATATAGATTTAAAATAATTAGTGAAAAATACTATGCGTGTTTTTCTGCCCTCCGCATCAGTCCATCTAGCTTCTGGTCTGGAGTTGTTTTTGTCGTTACTGTAATATCACCGGCGTCCTTTCTGCTGGAACCTCAAAACACGCGCTAGAAGCATCGCGTGGTCTTAGCACCGCTAGATTTTCCGTGTCGGTGCTTAAGTGCAAGATTCAGTGTGGACCATTTGTACGTAAGATTGGGTACACATGAAATTTAAGACCTGCGATTCTCAGGACAAAATGTGAAATTACTATACAAAATAAAAGGAAATGAATAATTAAATTAGCAGAAAACGTATTTTGGCAATAGCATGTTTTTAAAAACTATGATTTTAAATCATGATACCTAATTAAATATTATATTTTAAACTAGAATATTGATTAAAAAAATGCAATTAATAAGCGTGATCAAATTTTAATTGATATGCAATTCATAACAATAAATGTATTTGTAATGATTGAATCAATAATTTCAACTGTATTTTTTAAAATTAATGATTATAGAAATTCTTTAAATTATATTCATATTTTCATTCAAGTAATTTTATTTTTTATTATGGCAAATTTATTTTTCTTACATGATTGATAATTTCTCTTTAATTTTCGGAATTAAGGATACATGAACATATTAAATAAATATCACATCTTACAAATATAATTCATCAATTAAAAAACATGGAATTCAATTGAAAATTACGTGTGATAGAAGAGTTAAGACATGTTCATAACGTGTGTTTTCTCATGTGGAGCTTATACGCAATTGTCGCGTGGACAGAAAAAACTGTGATGCTGTCGAATCTAAGTTCTTGCTCAGACGAACATAGAAGAAATTGACGTGCTGATTGATTTTACATCAGTGGCTTAAGAAACTGTACGAGTGCTCAACATTGGATTCAATCTCAAAACTTTTTTATTTATTTGTTTGATTGGATAAATCAGAGGGTTTTTTTTTTTTATTTTTGTGTGGTAGTGTAATTATTTAAAAAAACATTTTAATAATATAAAAATAAACACCATGTAAATCTCAAGCATAGACAATATACATCAATAATGGAATGGGTTCTTTTCACCTCACGTCGGTCTCATTTAGTTAAATTAAATAATAAATTAAACTAATCATTTAATAGGAATTTTATAGTTTGAAACTAAAAAAATTGTTTTTTTATGTGCTCTCAGGTTTGAGATCTATAATTACTGATATGTTGACAATTGTAGATTTACATGGTCGTTACTTCAAGACCCATAAGATTAGTCAAGATGCATACAAGTTGATCCAAATATTCATATTAATAATAAAAATAATAATAATAAATTAAATTGCTAAAACTTAATTGATCTTACATGATCCTAACAACCAAGATAAATTTTATTAAAATTCAGTTGAAGATCTCGTTTTTTAGTAAAATATTTTACATGATTTAGGTTTTATTTGATATTGTGGTCCAAATGCTATTTTATTTTTTTTTGGATTTTTTCAGTTTTAAATTATTTTATTGTGTTTTTTATTTTTTTATTTAATGTCAAAAATAAAAATTTAAAATAATACAAATATATTATTTTAATATATTTTTTAAAAAAATCATTTTTTTAATTTAAAATAAAAATTATATATTTTTTAAAATGCACGATTGATTTTTAAATATTTTCTGCCTTTTCTTTTTCGCTGTGATCCTAGCATAATTTATTTTCTCCACTGGATAAAGGAAAGAATAAAATCACGGAAAGGTACTCCTGGGAGGAAGTAAAATAAGATTCCACGGGGATTGGAGCGTGGTGAGAACGCATGGAAGTCGGGAGTGGGTGGGGATTGTGGCTCATACTGGCGGAAGAGGCAAAAATAGGAAACCCACGTGAGCGTAAGAGGTCGACAGCTCACCGGGAAGAAGCCACCCACATGATTTGCTTGCCATTCGATGCTCTCCACTGATGCCAGCAATTTTGTTTGTATTTTCCCTTTTCTTTTAATCACTGTTTAAATAAATAATCACAATAAACGTCATGATTTATTAATATATCTTATAATATTAATTTTAATTATTAAACTATTCATTGACAGCCATAGTTCCAATATTCTTTTATTTTTTTATCTCCAGAGATGATTGATGCTTTTTTATTATTGGTGTTAGCGAGTGATCGGGTCAACTTGAGTATATCCCGATTAATTTAAATTAATAACTAATAATTATATGGACTGGATGATTGATTGATGCTTTATTTTATAAACAATCTTTCCATGGTTAAAAAAATGTTAAATTGCATATAATTACTAGTAGTTGTTTGAGAGTATGATTAATGTTAGTTTTAAAAGTGTTTATTATTCAGAAATACATCAAAATAATAATTTTATATATTTTTAAAATATTTTTGATATCATGAAAATAATTTAAAAATATTAATTTTTTAAATTTAAAATAAAAAATAATATATTTTTTTTTACTTTTTTTTCAAAAATAGTAACGGTATCCACCACCCTTTTAATCTATATTAATGTCAAGCAACACATGAACATGGCCTCCCAAGTCTAGAATAAAAGCTAAACTAAAGAAAATTATAAGTACAAACGACAATACAGCGGTTATCTCCTAAAATTTCACTATTTCACCGCGTAACACATCATCTACTCACGTGTCTCTTATCCATAGCGAGTACAGTCTTCATCCAAACTCTCGTATACAGAACACGTCAACTAATTCCTTCCTTCCCATATAAGCCACACCCCTTCCTCTTCTCCTCCCGAAAAACATTCATTCCAACTCCTCCGAACTATTTTTTCCCTCTCCCTCTGATTTTTAGCAATGGCATCATCAACGGTAAGGGTTGATCTTGATGGAAAGCCAATAATCCAGCTAACAATTTGCATGATCGGTGCGGGTGGCTTCATCGGGTCCCACTTGTGTGAGAAGATCTTGAACGAAACTCAACACAAGATCCTAGCCCTTGATGTCTACAATGACAAGATCAAGCACCTTCTCGAACCAGACAGCCTCTCTTGGGCTGGCCGGATCCAATTCCACCGTATCAATATTAAACACGACTCTCGCCTCGAAGGCCTCATCAAGATGTCAGATCTGGTATTCGTTTTCACTTCTTTAGTCATTAAGCTATAACCAAGCTCTGGTATCCAATCCCTGTGTTAATTTGTGATGCTTTGTGACAATGTGTGGTTCAGACGATAAATCTGGCGGCGATCTGTACTCCGGCGGATTATAACACGCGTCCTTTGGATACGATTTATAGCAACTTTGTCGACGCGCTCCCTGTGGTAATGCTTCTGCATTTCATTATGTTTCCTGTTTTGTTTTCGGTTGAATTTGTTGTTGCATTTTTCAAGATCGGTTGAAATTGTTAAAGATTCTATCGTTGCTGTTTTTTTTTTTTCTTTTTGAAGTTGATTGTGATTTTTCTTGTTTTTTTTCGAATTATTTTAGGTGAAGTACTGTTCAGAGAATGGGAAGCGTCTGATTCATTTCTCGACTTGTGAAGTGTATGGAAAAACTATCGGGAGTTTTCTTCCTAAAGACAGTCCTCTTCGTCAGGTAAAATTCCGCTTCCGTTTTCGTCTTCGAGAACTAGATTTATGTTTCTGTGCTTTCTTGAAATTGTGCAATCATAGAAGCATATGTGGATGGGGTTATTTTGTGAAGTCTTTAAAATGTATTAACATTGTAATGTTTGAATTAGCAGATCCTTTTGGATCAAGCTTCATTAGTGATATGCTTGCGTTTTGAATGTAGAGGGGTTTGGTTAGTGGAAGGTGTGATTGGGTGTCGCCAGTCTTTTTTTTTTTTTTTACTTTGATTTGGCTGGAGAGTGTTGAAGGTTAGAAACTGTCAAGGGCTGCTAACTTCTCAACTATTTAGTTAAGAGAAATTACGGAAGTTGCGAATTTAAATTGCTTTTCTTTCTGATTTGTTCTGTTGTTTAATTTTATATGATATGTTTGTAGTTAGAGATGAGTGATTTTATTTGACGCGGTGTGATAGGATCCTGCATATTACATGCTTAAAGAAGATGCCTCTCCCTGCATTTTTGGTTCCATTGAGAAGCAGAGGTGGTCTTATGCATGTGCAAAGCAATTGATTGAGAGGCTAGTTTATGGTAATCAATACCTATGATCTTGCAATTTTGAGCTTTTTAAGACCATTTGTTCTGATTTCTGTTCTTAATGATGGCAGCTGAGGGTGCAGAGAATGGACTTGAGTTCACCATCGTGAGGCCTTTCAACTGGATTGGACCCAGAATGGATTTTATTCCTGGTGTTGATGGCCCAAGCGAGGGTGTTCCCCGGGTTCTTGCTTGCTTTAGCAATGTTAGTCTAATTTTTATCCCGCATGGGTCTCAAGCTCATTTGTTTTCCATGGGTTCTTTGATTGTGATGTCTCCATTTTTGCTGTCCCAGGCTCTTCTTCGACGAGAGCCGCTCAAGCTTGTGGATGGTGGCGAATCCCAGAGAACTTTTGTTTATATCAAGGATGCAATCGAGGCTGTTCTCTTGATGATTGTACGTGCTAAGTTATATCCTACTTCTTTCCTTTTTTATTTACATTTGAATGCTACAAGGAAGTATCTAACAGTGTTACATGTTATACAGGAAAATCCTTCCAGGGCCAATGGTCATATTTTTAACGTTGGCAACCCTAACAATGAAGTTACCGTTAGGCAGCTTGCTGAAATGATGACAGCGGTGTGAAATTGTTCCCGGCATTATTAATTTCTTGATTATTAATCTCTTCCCGGCATCCAGAAGCTGATGCTCAAACTTCTCTTGCAACAGGTCTACGCAAATGTAAGTGGAGAACCTGCTCTGGAGGAACCCACCGTTGATGTGAGCTCCAAAGAGTTTTACGGCGAGGGATATGACGACAGTGACAAGAGAATTCCAGACATGACCATAATCAATAGACAACTTGGTACTGCCTTCTTTCTTAGCCACATTTTCAATTTTCGTTAACTATACTTCTGATGTCCAATGTCATTTTGACGTTTGTCTGGCGGAAACCAGGCTGGAACCCGAAGACATCTCTGTGGGACTTGCTTGATTCAACTCTCACTTATCAACACAAGACATATGCCGAGGCAATCAAGAAGGTCATGTCACAACCCACGACCAGCTGAAGAAAGAAAGGAGACACGATGAAAGGGGGATATTATTCTTGGATGGGCTGGTAATTAGCAAGTGTTTCAATTCTTTTTTTTAGGCTTCCTAAGTATATCATAATGGTGGGTGCGCGATATACATTACAATTTTTGTCTTCTTTCTGGTGGCGGTAGTCAGTGGCTCAGTGTAGCTCAGGAATATGTTTTAAATGTCAAACCTCGAGAAGGCACTCGATTCTGACATTGGGCAATCATGCCTGTGTCTTTGTAATTTGTTACTTTGAGCATGGGCTTATTGGCCCGATCAAGCTTATGTTTCTTAAATTATTATTATTATTATTTATTAATTCAATCTTGCACCGCCTCCCTGTTTGCAAATTCTAACCTGTCAGAGCTTGCGTCTGTTGAGAAAAGAAAGAGGAGAGAAAATTAGTTCATGGAAGCTGCCCGCCAACTCTAGGCCTAACATATATGTTTTTTTAAGAGAAATGCTGTCCAGTACAAGGTCTCTTGATCTCGAAGTTAAATTTTCAAAGGAAAAACCGGAGTTTAAAAAGACTGAAAGATTATCATCGATAGTTGTATTTTATAATTTTGTTTTTATATATCTTTATTTTGCAACCCAAAATAGAACACCGAATCACACTGAAATTGGTTTGTTCCACGTAGAGACTAGAAAAATTCAATTACAAATCAAAAGTTCAAAAAGGAATTCAATTTCAGCATGGAAGTGTTTGCAAACGGGCTGTAATTCCGTGGAGGTGGGGAGAGCCTGATGCTTGCGCTGTGCATCCAGAGACTTGAGGCCTGTTAATGTAGGCTTGAGACCTGTTAGCTCTTTGGTAAGCCCACGGATACTATTCTTATCCAGTTATCCGTGAGTGTTGATAGGACTGTGTAGCACCAAAATTCTCTCATCGAAACTTTTTTTCCAAGTTTTATGTTTTTTTATTAGCTACCTGTTTACTAATATGGTATGTATGTTTATTTAATATAATCTTGGCACTAACATGTTACTGCCGCTCATAATTATTTTTAAAAAAGTCATTTAATGTCTTTCAATCAAAATATATTTGTTTCAAAATAAATCCTTAAAATATTCCAAATGCATTATTAAACATAAAATGTTTGCTTAATGTACTCAGGCTTGGACCTATTTCACAGGCTGGCCGAGCCTTTCAAGCTGATGGATTGATTTGTGAAGACGGTTTTTGTTTTGTTTGTTTGGAATGGTGATAAGTGTTTTTTATTTGAAAATAATATATATTTTTTATTTTTTAAAATTTATTTTCAATATTGACCCATCAGGATAATTCAAAAACTATCTGGTCAATTCTGGTGTCTGCGGTATTATTAACATCATTGTCTGTTAATAATTTCTAAAGGGAGCGTTAGGGTCCTGAATTGGACTGATTCGATGGTTATGCCATTATTAGAAACTGGAGGGGAGGGGGGGGGGGTGTCATCATTCAGGCACCTGTCCGAAAGAAAACAAAAAGGTGGTCTAAAGCACTTTCCTTCCTTCCTTCCTTCCTGGTAGACAGCTGACACGACTTGAAGATTCTTTCATCGGCAAGCTTTTGATAAACCCATGATAGATCACCTTCTCTCTGTCGGCATGTCCCCTGAAAAATGACCTGTAACAACTTCGTATCCCCCATCCTTGGCTTGGTTGCCAAACCCTAATTAAGATTCACGGTGAGGTCTCTCCATCAGTAAGTTCTGTGTGCCTGGTTGGCACGAGAAAGACTGGCTAACATCTTCTTTCATGTTTTTTTCGAAGTTTAGAGGTTCAGGAACCATCCCGAGATTTCGTTAAGGAATTCGTTCTCGACAAGGACTGAAAATCTAAATTCGGGCAAAGTTAACTCGGAGAGTAACTGAGGATGGTAGTTCAAAAGCCCGTGACACTCGAGATCGTATATCATCACTCCCCCTGGCGTGTTGAAGGTTGCTTGGGACGAAAGCTACATGAACAACCTCCGAGTAGTTGGGTAATGATCCGAGACATGTGTATATAATATATGGTCAAACCAATCAATTGTGGTTCCTTTTGTTTTACATTAATATAATTTGAACTTAATCATTTCTAAGAACCTATGACCTATGTATCAATTAACAAAATCATTATTTTCATTTGAAATATTTCCTTATGGGTCTTTTCTTTTCTTCAAGAGAAATAAAACACGAAAATGTGAGCATGGAGTTATAATGCTCAGGGTCCAGCAGTCGATCTGGGGCATGGCAGAGAGAAGTAGGTGCGTTGCCTGTGCACCACCGTGAAGAACGGTGGTTCATGAAATTATGATTAAGTTCACAACAACAGCTTCCTTAACCCTAGTTTGGTCATTGGACAACCTGGCTGGCAATAATAGCATAACCACTGCATTGGTCGGCAAATGATCCATATACAGTTCACTTGTTCCCTTCACCAACCTTGGAAAGCACAACAAGCCATCTTCAAACTTCAAATACTTTACGCCTTCCAGGGACCCAATTGTGTAACTCGTGGCAATTCATACTTAAGTACTAACTTGTGTATAAATTTCTAGTGCTACATGAGGTTTAAAATCCTTAATTATAGAGCTAAATTTAAATTCTAGAATTAATCATCATCATCATGATCAAGTGAAAACATTGAAGATTGTGAAGATCGTTGAATCACTAATTTAATGTAAAATATTATATATTTCAGTGAGAGTGAAGAAAAAAAACAAGCTCATGCAAGCAATTTTCCCGCGACTTGGAGTGATAATAGATGTAAAGCTAATAATATGGATTGAAATGGAGATGCGATTTTTCTTTACAATGCAATGAGAATATATTTTAATATGTCTTTTATTTAAAGATTAGAGGTTTGAATATAAATTAAAAAAAAAATGTAATGAGATTTAGAAATAAGAGAGGAATGCATATTATTAATTGTTTAATGGCGCGGTGCATGATGTTATTATAAAAATATTTTTTATTTAAAATAAATTTATTTAAAAAAAATGATTTTTATTGTTCATATCATCAATATTAATTTAAAAATATAAATTTAATGATATGATTTTTTTTTCCATGCTATTTTTTCAATGGTAAATAAAAAAATGACCAATACTTTCCATGACAAACCAATTCAAAGAGTTTTGAACGATGATTAGAGGCAAAATGCTCGACAAGCCATCATCTTTTTTCTCCATAAATTGCCTCTTATTATTATGCTTGTCTCTCTGTTTCTCTCCTGTTCCCTACTTTACTCACCGTACATAAATGTGGTTAAAATTGCTTTTAAAAATATTTTTTATTTATTAATATATTAAAAATATATATTTTTATTTTTTTAAAATTATTTTTAATATTAACAAATAAAAATAATTTAAAAACATTAAAAATTATTTCCTTAAGAATCTCGTGCTTTAATTTATTTCCTTTGCTCTTATTATTACTCTTGTCTCTCTGTTTCACTCCTGCTCCCTGCCTTCACCCCAAGAGTCACGTGCTTTAATTTATTTCCTTTGCCCACATCGAATCTCACACAAACATTGTTCATCACAAAAAAGTTTTCATTTTCACCTTGCCACTCCCTATACCTTGTCGTCACATACCATTTATTTTTCAAGCATAAAAATATATTTCAAAACAAATTTATTTTTATTAATGCAGCTGTCTAATCAAACACGATCTAAGAAATACTGCAAGGAAGCTCACTGGACCTCTTACAAAACAAAAAACAAAAATCACTGAGTTTCCTCTACTATTTGATTTCACATGCAGGGAGCAACCTGAAACACAAACTCACCTATCACCCTGATAATACCGCCGAACTTGAAAATTCTTTTTTTTTTCCCTCTCTACGATATGGTCCCTGCTTAGCGGTTTTCCTGTTAACTTGGCATGCAAAATTCTCTACCTTTTAAAACACATCAACACAGTCGTAAACTCTTGAAACCTCAACTTGCATGTGTTTTTCTTAGCTGTAAAGAGGCCCGGTGTTTTTCATGTTGCCAACGCGACCACATTTGACTCAACTAAGACCTCTCTTGCCCTCCATTCTCTCCCCTGTGTTTTTGTTTTGCCCCCTTCTTTTTCTTTCCCTTTTTAACACCGTGAAGGTGAAGTAATTAATTAAGCATGTTTCTGTTTTTGTGGTTATTTGCCTTAAATTCCTCTTCTTTTGTACCCATTTGAGGTTTTTGCTTGTTTGAAAAGCAAGAACAGAGAGAGAGGAAAAGGGGTCTTGTTTCTCTTTTAGCTTGGTCATGGCCCCTGCAGGGAAAGTTACTGGTTTTCACAAAGAGGGTAGTGACTGGTATGTCTCTTCACTGTATTTCTTATAATATCTCGAACCCAGATTATAAATTTATTGTTTGGGTTTTTGGTGTGGAGATTTTACAGTTTTCTTTGTTGGTTGTGTGCAGTCTTAGTTCATTTGTCACAAGTTTTGTTTTAAAGCTGTGATGGTGTGTAGCTGCCAGAATTCTGCATTGAGATTTGAATCATGGGTTCTTTTTCTTTGTTTTAATCATGCCTTCTATTGCAATTCAGGCGGTTTTGAAGAAAAAAGAAACTTTTGTTTTGTTAAAAAATTGATTGTGGTGGTGATGGTTTGGTTGGTTTACAGGGTTAGAGAGGAGCGTCAAGTGTGTGTGTGTGTGTGATTGCCTGATAATATGATCTCTTGGTGGGTCTGGCAGGTTCTGCAGTGCAGGGTTGCCAAGTGATATCACTGTTGTTGTGAATGATATAAAGTTCCATCTTCATAAGGTAGGCCGATATTAACCATCTTGTAGGGTTTAAGAACACCAGTAATTTTGATTTCTTAATATATGTTCTATGAAAATTGCGTAGTCTACTCTTTTCCTGCTACAGTTTTTGACTTAAATATGTTTGATGCTGATCACTTAATTGTACTTACTCTTTTAACTTTGAAACTTATTGATACTGATAGATTCTTAGTCCTGAAAGATTTTTTTTTTCTTGTAATGAAATGCTGGTGTAAATTCATATTTATGTGACGTGTACAATGTGTGTATTGAGTCCTTCACCGAATTCCCATTTTTTTGCATATCTCGTATTTACTCGGAGTTTTGATAGTAAATCCTAAAGTTTTCAACTTTCACGTTTTCGATGGTTTAAAAACTCTTAAGTGGCCTCCTGCCCGTAATGATTATGGAGTGCATTGAAGTAGTTGTATCAGTAATTCTTTTTTTTAAAATGGAAGATAGTAGACTCGAAATGTATTACTACTATGAGTCCAGGGAAGAAAAATGGCAGGACATCATTATGCTTTATGTTCATGACACAAAATACCTTTCATAAAATCCCTAAACGATTTATATTTCCACAGGATGGAAAAAATGTGGTAGATAATGCTTTAGCCTGTGAACAGAGTGCCTTTGGTGGCACAGATTTTGTTTGGGAGTTTTAGTTTACATCTTCTTAACCATCTGGTTGGATTTTTCTCAAGAAAAAAATAATAAAAAATCACCTTTCCTGGTATGAGTTTTAATATCCTATCAAAATCATTCATTGCCATCTATGCTTGATGTCATCATATTGCACTGTATTTCCTATTTGTGCAAAGATTTTCTCAATGCTGAGCTTATGACATCAGTCAAGTTGGATTTTGGAAATATTGGTAACGATATGTTTTTGTCCAGTTTCCACTGGTGTCAAAATGTGGGAAGATAGCACGAATATGTGAAGAATCCTCTGGAAAGGCATTCATCGCAGCATTTGAGGATTTCCCTGGTGGTCCAGACACTTTCTTGATCGCAGTAAAGTTTTGCTATGGATTAAGGGTGGAACTCACACCAAGAAACATAGTTATCGTGTATTGTGCAGCAGACTATCTTCAAATGACAGATGAATACGGAGAAGATAACTTACTTTCCAAGTCTGAGAATTTCTTCCACAAGAATGTACTTCACAACTGGAAAGACTGTATATTGGCTCTTCAAAGTTCCGATCTTATTATTGCAAGGGCTGAAAAACTCCAGATTATAAGCAGATGTTTGAGTGCTCTATCCATGATGATATGCACAGATCCCAGTTTGTTTGGATGGCCCTTGATGATGTATGGTAGCTTGCTGAGCCCTGGTGGAAGCATCCTGTGGAATGGTATAAACACTGGGGCTAGAATCCAAAGTGTAGAATCTGACTGGTGGTTTGAGGACATCTCATACCTTAGTGTAGATTTGTTTGTGGGATTGATAAATAAAATGGAAACCAGAGGCATAAGGCCTGAAATTCTTGTGGGTGCAATTATGTATTATGCCAGGAAGTACCTGCCGGGCCTGAGCAGGTGGCAGAGTGGACAAAGCTGGAAAACAAGAACATTTGCCAGTTTTAGCTTGACGCCTGCTGTTGTTGATCAAAAGGTTTTGTTAGAAACCATTGAAAAACTTATCCCAGAAAAAAAAGGGAAATCCTTTTGCCGTTTTTTATTGGGACTTCTTCGAGTTGCTCTGATACTGGGTGTCAGTCAAATGTGCAAGGACTCTTTAGAGAGGAGAGTAGGGATGCAACTGGAAGTGGCGACCCTGGATAGTCTTCTCATTCCTGCCTATTCAGATTCTGATACTTTGTACAATGTCGATTGTGTGGAAAGGATCATTCATCATTTCATGTCATCAGAATCCACGATTACATCATTTTCTCCAGCATCATTGGACCCAGAAACTTCTCCATCATCTGAACCTTTAAGAAAGGTTGCAAAACTGATAGATAACTACATTGCAGAGGTTGCTTCAGACATAAATGTGAAACCTGGAAAGATACGATCTCTTGCTGAGGCCCTTCCAGAATCTTCAAGACCATTGCATGACGGGCTATACAGTGCGCTAGATATATATTTCAAGGTCTGAAATTACTGGACTTGCTTCTGTAATACAACCTTCTTGTGCGTTTCAAAACTTTTCTGATCACCTGTGGCATTTTCCAGGCACACCCTTGGCTATCAGAGAAAGAGAAGGAAGAACTTTGCAGCATCATTGACTATCAGAAGCTCTCCATTGATGCCTGCGCCCATGCTTCCCAGAATGCAAGGTTACCACTTAGAGTTGTTCTTCAGGTGCTGTTCTTTGAGCAGATGCAACTGAGAACAGCTCTTGCTGGCTGTCTACATGCCATGGACACTGAAAGTGCCCCTGCAGGTCCCATTCCTGGTGACATGCTGGGCCAGATTGTACAGAGGGATGGGTGGAAAACAGTTTTGCGAGTGAATCAGGTTTTAAAGGTAGATATGGACAATATGAGGTCTAGAGTTGGGGAACTTGAAGGTGAATTTAGTAAAATAAAACAGGAGATGAAGAGGGTGACTAAATCACATAGCTCTCTTGGCTCCCCTCGCTTGGTTTCCAGGAAGATCGGGTGCAAGCTTGTTCCAAGATCCTCAGATGAACAACCTGATACTGCTGACATTACAGGACCAAAACCTAGAGCATCAGTTGAACAAGCACACCGTTCCCACCATTCGAGGCACCGGAAGAGCTTCTCTTTGTTTTGATAGTAATTCGATGCATACAAGGCAAAGAGGATCACAGTTTTGTATCACATAATTGGTTTCAAATCCTATGGAAAACAGAATGGAATTTCTTCTCATCCCTGTTGAAATCTTCTTCTTTTGAAAATTGTTTTGACCATTTTAAGGGGGAACCTTTTGAATTCTCAGGCCGCAAGGTTATGGAAAGTCTTACAGTCCCTTTAAAAAGCAATATGCTCCTATCCAAATCTGGACTTGTAGAGAAATGTGACACCAGATTCAGATTTAGAATGGAGCTGTCACGCATCATGTTTTTATCATAG